>JARFJB010001163.1:17500-42249 GCA_036346205.1 Vesta saturnalis | reverse complement strand
ATTAAAGCCTTGTGGACCCAAACCTTGCAGTTTCTACATTGAATCCAATCCTTTCATAAGATTCAACACATAAAAGACAAATTGTCTCTTCTTCAATTGGTCTGCGGGGAGGAGCCAGGTTATTTTTTTTATTTTTCTTACCGACATCAATTTCAGTAGTTAATCTGTTACCTTTCTTGCTAACATCTTTTCCTGACGGCAAACTCTCCTCGTTTAGCTTAATCAACCCTTATTTTATCTGCTCTTTTCTCTTCCAGCATTTTTTTTGTATGAACAACTGATTACGATTTCACTCTTTTTAGATTTACGACTCTGCAGCGTCTAGCTCTCCAGAGTCAAAATTTGATAGAATTGGCTGTGTAGAAGTTGAGAGTGTCAGTTTTGACCCGTTGAGAAGTTGAAAGCGATGGTTCTGCTCCTGACTTTCTGTGACGTTAGTCATATCTGAACCGATAAAATTTAAATAAGTAGAAAATTTATTGAAGGGGTGAATTCCGATGCAGCGAAACCTATTAATGCCAATACCCATTCGAGAAACTCGTTTAAATACAGATTCAAGAAGCCCTGCAATTTCGTATTCACTAATTCTTATGGCTGGGTTTAATCTCGTCCACAAGTCACAGGCAACATTGTAAGCAGTTTTAAAAGGCTTCATGGATGTATGGTCAAGTGGTTGTAGCTTGTGGGTCATATGAGGTTGAGTGCTCAACATGTAAACGTGATTTTCCCTAGCAAAATTAATGACATCTATGTCTTTATGCCTGATTTGTCCGCCACGAATCTAGAGAACTGGATTTTGTGCTGTAGGATTTGAATATTTTATGAAGTGACGCATCCATTTTAAAAAATATTTGATATTCATCCAGTTGTTTGGATTAGCTTGAGCTACACTCTCATTCGGTGCATTAATCATAAGTCTCATATTTATCCGAGACCACTCATTGCAAAAAGCACGGTCATGTTTCGCAGAAGTAAGTTTTCCAACTTGTCTTTGGTTTTAGTAGGTCAAACGGGTTGACTCGGAACATGGGTCCGACTCGGAACGCACCAATATTTTAAAATTGTACAGGTACTAACATCTATCATGCATCAGATGAATCAAATCTGAGATGTAGGTAAGTTAGTTAGACATCTATATCGTTTATTTATGGTATAAAATTTCGCAACTACCCGAAGTTAGTTTTGAAAATTATTGTGAATAAAAGGTAAGAAAAACCCTATTCTTTGTATAATTGTAATAATCTTGTTATATCACGGGTGTTACTGGCATGTGGAAGTTGTATACATTTTTTAATAGCTTCAAGTATTCCCTTCAGAATTTTGAGGTTAGATAAAAATTTTCGCGGGAACAAAAAAATTTACAGGATGTTGCATAAATTATTGCACTTTACAGGGCGACTCGGAACATGCCGCGAAATTATAAAAGGAAGATTGGTGGCAGAAATTACGCTTCCTATAATGAAGAACAACTTCAAAAAGCCATCACGGACGTTAAAAATGGTAAACTATCATATAGAAAAGCGTGTGATAGATATGGGGTGAAATTAGCCACCCTTTATAGGCATATAAATCAAAAGAATTTAAAGAGATATGGGGGACAACCTGCTTTAACCCATGAGGAAGAGAAACTCATAGTTGACTCCATTGGTGTGATGTCTGACTGGGGGTTTCCTCTAGAAAAAAAAGATGTTTGCGTTTTGGTCCAAAATTTTTTAAACAAACGAAGCATAAAGAGATCTCAATTTAAAAATAATTTACCTTCACACGAATGGATAACAACATTTCTACAGCGAAACGCTGCACTAAAGCAAAGATTATGCTCTAATATAAAAAGAGCCAGGGCCAATGTGTCCGTAGAAATAATAGAAGAATACTTTAGGAATCTCGAAGAGTCGTTACGTGATGTGCCTCCCGACAATCTTGTCAACTACGATGAGACAAATTTTGTAGATGACCCAGGCAATGTAAAAGTATTAGTTCGAAGATCGTGCAAATATCCCGTAAGGATACTGGATTCTAGCAAATCGGCAACATCTGTTATGTTTTCTGTGGCTGCAAATGGGACCATGCTCCCGCCTTATATCGTTTATAAGTCCGAGCATTTGTAGCAAGAATGGACACAAAACGGCCCTCATGGTGCAAGATACAACAGGTCAAAGTCTGGATGGTTTGACCAGTGTATTTTTGAGGATTGGTTTTTTTCCATAATTCTTCCCTATTTTAGAAAGCTGGATGGGCCAAAAGCTATAATTGGAGATAATCTGGCTAGCCATCTTTCACTGAGAATTGTCGAAGAATGTGAAAAACAGAATATAAGGTTCATTCTTCTTCCGGCCAATACTACCCATCTGACACAGCCGCTCGATGTGGCGTGTTTCAGGCCTGTAAAAATTCAGTGGAGAAAAACACTAACGGAATGGAAAAAACGAAACAAAGGTTGTCTGCCTAAACAACTTTTTCCGAGTTTACTTCAAAAATGTCTTCTCACAATCGAAACGCGAAATTCAGAAAATATAAAATCTGGATTCAGAGCCACGGGTTTATACCCCCTCGATAAAGAAAAAGTATTGGACAAGATTCCGGAGTATAAAAAACATTTTGAAGAAAATGCTCCTTCCATATTAACGGATTCATTAATTGATATTTTAAGGGAATCGCGAGGATCTAAATCTTCCAATACTACAAAAAGGAAGAAAATAAATGCAGCTCCTGGGAAAAGTATTGGCGAAAGCCACTTTACCCAAGCAGGAAGTTCACATATGTCTTCAGAATTTGACGAAAACGTTCAAGATGATGCAAATGTACTTGAACAAAATGAAAAAATAGATGAAAGCGACGATTACAGTATCGACACTGCAGTGCAAGATGATATTAGATTTTCTAAGTTGGAGAAGAACATGTTTATAATGATAAAATTTCCTGTAGAAAACAATAAGACTGAAAACCTCGACAAAAAGTTTATTGCTCAAATTCAGGAAATAGTGCCAGAAGGAGAAATCACAGTCTCATGTTTGAGAGAGAATAGAAAAATAAAAAGTGCTTACGTTTTCCCCGACATGCCTGATATTTGTGATATCGAAATAAAACAAATAATGAAAATATTAGATGTGGCTTTGAAATTAAGACGTGGTGGATTTTTGTTCGCTTTTTAAATCACTTTGGTTTATATTATAATGTTCTCATGTGTTCAAGGCTAGTTGGTACCTATCTACTCGATATCTTGCAATATGTTTTTTAGTGTGGTACCTACCCACCTATGTATGTTTCTAACCAATTCTAACGCCATTCTCATCACAGTTCGATATTTTATAGGGAGTAAAATTAAACCTTTCCATCAAACTCTAGTGACTTTAAAAGAATTGCTCAACTTGAGGTCTATTAAACCCTACTGCTCTCATTAAGCTTATGGATTCAACTGTCCGAAATTACAAGTCACTATGTCTTTTCTTACAAGATTAATAAAATAGTATAGTTTTTCTTTGCTCATTTTTTCTCTTTATTGAACTGGTGGTGTAATTTTAACTTCTCGGCCAGTTGAAAAGAATAAATAGAAATTCTGGTCTGTGTAAAGGCATTAGCCTATTTGCATGTTTTTAACATGTTCTTCCAATACTTTTTCGTGTTTAAGTGAAAAAGTATCATTTTTAATAGCACTATAACTCTGCCATTCAATATACTTTGTGGCATCTGATAGCGAATTGCGGCTTGGCGTGCATTCATTTCATTACTAAGTAGGGGAATAGTGTCTAAAATGACATACTTTTTTCTGGAACACCTACAAAAACCCTTCAATACATAAAAAAAATATAAAAATTGGAGACTTTATTGTTGAAGTAGTTTACAACACTGTACATTAGGGGAAAGTTTGCTACAGTGGCCAGTCTAGAACAGTGGCCACTTAATAATTATTTTATATATTGTGGTGCCATCTTGTGTACGGAATTCGTTTGAAAGCTACTTCAATATAGTGTAGAATTCGACAGCATCTACTCAACAGTTTATTTCACATAAAATTTCGTGCTTTTGTTGTGTTGAAAGTTAAATAAATACGTTCGTTTGTAGTAGTGTTATAAGTGTATTATGTGCAATAGCTTATTGTGGTAAGTCAGTAACGCACTTTAGTATATGAGCACCTATATATCCCACTAGATAACTAATTAATTTTCAAGGTTATGTTTCTTTAAAAATGTGACAGCTGCAATAATGGCCACATAAATTGTTTAAACAGTGGTCACTAGTTTTTATTGCGGATAAATGGTGGCCACTGTTGCATAGTGTGCTATTAGTTTACTAGTTTGTTGTAGACCCGTTATGGTCATTACACACAATATATATTGCACGCAAAATGTTGAACTTATCCCGTTGTTCATTTTCAGTAAGAATGTCTAAAATAAAACAAAGACGAATTGGAAATATTACGTCGGAGGTAGTGAGGAATGCGATTTATGACTACACTTACGGCGTTTGTCAATAAAAGCGACCTCTGTGAAATACGAAATGCCCCCGTACTACTAACTCTCAGACGATATTTAAATAAATGCAGAAATAATGAAAACATTGACTGGTCTTCAGCAGTGTTGGATGGAGCTCCTAGATTAACTTCGAATTACGAGATAAATTAAATATTTTACGCAGAAGGAAGAAAAGATCCTTTTTGTGAGTATCTACAAGAGATGGCACGTTTACATCACGGACTTAAGCTCGTTTGTATTACAGCAATTTTAGTACTGTTTTCAGCACTAGAAATTGTAGTAACTTGACCTTGGCAATTTAGTGTACTAGTTAGTACACCAACTATATTCTGTGTATGCAACACACTTTATATTTTCTAAATATAATTGCAAAATACGCATGCTTCAACTGGATTTCATCTTCGTTCATTGTGTTCTATCTCAAATTTATTTAAATGGACATTAATAATGAAGCTGTGTTATGTGCAACAGTTGTTTCATCTTGGATGAGAATGGTTATATGCGTTGATAAAATATCGAAGAAAAAGAAAAGAAAAAGTGTTCGAAGGAACTGGCTAAATAAACGAGTCAACCGAGGAGTATTGAATATGTTAGATGGGGAGTTAAGGATGCAAGATCCAGTGTCATATAAGAATTTTTTACGAATGGAATCGTATCAATTTGAGTTTCTTCTAAATGCACTCGAAACAGATATAACCAAACAAGATTCTATAATGCAGTATACTATTTCTGCAAGAAACAGGTAGGTACTGCAGCGGAATTTGAGTTAGTGTTTACATGTTATTGTTAAAGGTTGGAAGTTACATTAAGATTTCTGGCAACTGGCGAGACATATAGATCTTTAATGTACCAAACACGCATTCACGAAAGCACAATTTCACGAATTGTGCCCGAAGTTTGTTCAGCAGTAATAAAACATCTAAGAACAAATTTAAAGGTAAGTAGATAAAATTTCGTTCATTTTTGCAAATTTGTTTACATTTTTAGACACCCTGTACTGTTGATGAATGGCGTAACATTGCAAACGATTTCAATGCACTATGGAATTTTCCGCACTGCCTTGGTGCACTAGATGGCAAGCACGTGAAGTTTAGGGCACCAATATCCGATGGATCTTCACTATTATAATTATAAGGGTGAACATAGCATAGTTCTTTTGGCAATGTCAGATGCACATTACCGCTTCATATATTTTAATATCGGCATCAATGGGAGAGTAAGTGACGGTGTGTGTATCAAGCATGTTATTTACCACGAGCAATAGAAAAATGAAATAAATTTTCCTAATCCTGAGACTCTCCGGGAAGAAATACAAAAGTGCCATATGTTATTGTTGCCGACGATGCTTTCCCTCTTTCTAAACATATGCTAAAACCATATACACAAAGGGGACTTGATCATGATTCTCTAATTTTTAATTACAGATTGTCACGTACTAGACGAGTAATTGAAAATGCTTTTGGCATTTTATGCAATAGGTTTAGAATTTTGCTAAATCCCATAAGGCCAAAGTAGAAATTGTCACCTTAGCATGTATTGCACTGCATAATTATCTTTTAAAAGATGTGATAGTACACCCTGAAGCAGTTCCGGAACCACTTCCTACCAATCTAACCAAAGTAGGCATACAAGGTGGTAATAAAAGCTCCTTTGAGGCAAGAAACGTTCGTAATGAATTTAAAGAATATTTCAATTCGGACCAGGGAAAAGTAGATTGGCAAGAAAATTCAATCGAACGTCACAATTTATAGAATACTATGTACATACTAAATTTATTTAAGACTATTATTATGTATTTACAAATTTTAATTAAAAACTACATTATTGCCATAGATTATATACAATTACTTATTAATACATTGTCTTAATGAGTTATATAAAACTTCATTAATTTTGTATTCTTCCTCCAGTCTCAAATTTGGATCTGTAATTTCTGTTAATTTTTCGGCAACGTATGCTCCAAATGCTGCATGTTTTGGTTTTTAGCAGCTGCATTTTAAGGACAGCCGCACGCATGTCAGAAATTGCAGAATTAGCAGAACTTAAATAGACATTTAAATCTCCAGAATTGGCTTTTCTTTTGTGGCTCTGTGTGTTGGTGTTGAAGTTGAACAATTCCCCAATGTTCCCAACTCCTCCACTGTTCCTTCCCAGACCATAGTATCCTTAAACAAGATACAAATTAAACAAAAATAAAATGATAGATGATAAAAGTACCTTAATATCATTGGAAATTGTACTGCCACTACATGTATCGGCTTCGAGGCCCACTTCATCGTCACTTGCCCCATCTTCATTATTTGTCCTGATTGCATCGATTGCCGGCCGGATTTGGTTATGTTCTGCGACATACATCATATGTTGAAAATACCATAATGTTGGTGTAAATCTAAAGGAAACTTGTGAGTACTAAAAGTTACACAAAATTATAAAATGTATCTTACATCTTCAGTGCCAGCTCCACTTTTCAAACTCTCCTTATACTTTCGGAACTCCTGCATAAATGTTGTTTTAAATTCGCAAATTTGGTTTTGATATCTATTTGAGATATGGAAGGTTTTATCAATTTCACAGCTTGAAATACATCCTCCAACGCTTTGACCCTAGCGTGCTTATTTTTATATTCTTTTGAACGCACTGCATATAAACATGGCTACTTTTGATATTGTTCGATTAGGAGCAACACTTCTTCCCGATTCCAGGACATTTTTAAACAGAATTTAAATAATTAAAATAAAACACAAAAAAATGATAAATGACATCAGCTGATTCGCAATAAAGGGTGGGAGGCAGAGTATTGCTTAACACCGAAAATGCGTCTTTTGCGCACTTATTGGGACACATTTAGTACTTCACACAAAATAAAATAGAGCAGTTTCTATTTTATTGTTTACTAGTTAGTGTACTAACTAGTAACATGTATGTATTGGGCCAATAATTATTGCTTCAATTTCTAGTACTGAAAACAGTACTAAAATTGCTGTAATACAAACGAGCTTAAGCCCAAAAAGTGCCCGTAAACTAGCTTACGACTTGGCTATTGTAAATGAAAAGGAGATCCCAAAGTCTTGGCGAGAAAATGAAAGAACGGGACGATTTTGGTTTATTAATTTCTTAAAGAGGAATCAGACATTATCTATAATACGCTTTGCTGAAGCAACCTCTCTGGGAAGAGCCATGGGGTTTAATCAGCCTGTGGTCCAAAACTTTTCAGCAACTTTAAAACATTATTTGATAAATATAAATTCAATCCTAGTCAGATTTATAACGTAGACGAGACTTTTTTCACCACTGTTCAAGATACTGGTAAGATAATTGCTAAAAAAGGACAGAAACAATTCGGTAAAATTGTTTATGCGGGAAGGGGAACGCTAGTTACTATCTGTGGAGCGATAAACGCTATTGAGAACTCAATTCCGCCCCTTTTAATTTTTCCACGAAAGTTTTTTAAAGATTTCATGATTAAAAATGCGCCACCAAGAACTATAGGAGTTGCATCTCCTTTCGGTTGGATGACTAGTGAAATATTTATTCAATGGCTTAGGCATTTTATTAGAAGCACCAAACCCTACTAAGATTCTACAGTATTATTAATAATGGACAATCACGAGAGCCATGTATCCTTAGAAGCAATTACATTAGCAAAAGAACAAAATTTCATTTTACTAACATTGCCACCGCATACTAGTCAAATTGCAGCCACTAGACAAATGTGTATGACCCTTTGAAAAGGTATTACAATCATACTTGCCAAACCTGGTTACTAAATAACCCCGGTAAGCGTATTACCATTTATGACATAGCTGATCTATTGGGCAGTGCTTGCCCATTTGCCTTCTGCTCAAGCAATTGCATATTAGGGTTTAAGACAACCGGAATATTTCCGTTTAATGACAAAATATTTAAGGAGAGCGATTTTCTGCCTGCCAAAATTACCGATATACAAATTGCAAATAAGGAAACTGAGAATGAAACAGAGCAGAGCATACAGTCCAATGATCACAACACCCCTCCAAGAAATAATTTAAGAACCCTCGAATTAAAGTTCATAAGTCCAGAAGCGAATCCAGGACGAACATGAAATGAAAAATAATAGGAAAACTAGTTTAAAAAACCGAAAAACTGTTGAAAGGGTACTACTGACAGGTGCACCATCATCAGTTAACAAAGATGTCGTCAGCAATGAAGTGTCAAGTGATGATGAAAGTGAAAACTTCGAGCTGAGCGACCTAACTGATTCTGATGAAGTGGATAAAGAAATAAATGTTGATGAATTAAATGTAGGTTCATTTGTTCTTGTGAAATTTGTCATAAAAACAATTGTAAATAATATGTTGGTAAAATTATAGAAATAATTCCAGACAATGAATTCAACGTTAGTTTTTTGCAATGTAAGCGCAACAAGTTTTATTATCCTGATGTTCATGATTATGGTACAGTAACTGTTCAAGATATCATAATACATTTGCCTCTACCTGTGAATATTGGAGGAACCTTTAGAACTTCCGATTTGTGATCATTTCCAGTGGATTTGTTTTCTTATAATGTAGAGTAAATATGTCTCTGCTTTAATACTTGCAAGCTAGGTTAGATGTTTTGTGTAAATTTGAATTCCTTAATCTAATATGCACCTCTTATTAATCTTCAGAATTATCGTTAAATTGTGTTAAACTGTTTTTTTATTCGAATGTATTTACTGAAAACGAGTGACCACTGTTTCTTACTCTACTGGTCAGTGTATCAAACGTGTTCCAACAGTGGCCATAGAAGACAAATATTTTGTTGTTATTGATAACGTACCTCAACGGTAATACATTTCTATACAGGGTGTCCCAAGATATTTGGACACATTTTGATCATGAATGCTGCCTAAACGGAAAACGATAGAAACGTGAAGTTTTCACTGGTGTACTTGATTTAGCTCAAAGTTTTATTTTAGCTATAAAATAATTTTTTCCCACGAATACAAGGTGTTTTAAAAAAATTGCCATTTTTTAAAGCGAAAATAATGAAGTTTTTTAAATATAACACCCTGTATATTTTGCAGTCATCTAGAAGATGTAATAATGTACTTTATAAAAATGTGTAATATGGTACTATTTACTCCAAAAACAAAAGAGTTATATAAGTTTATATAGGTACACCTACTGTATACACGTAGGTTAGATATACGTTTTGCTGATTAATGCTTCTAAACCAAAAATTATAAAAATATGCCCTTGCTCGGATTCAAAGGGCTCTGGAAGAGGTCAATGACGTCACTGTAAAAAAAAGTAAGGTACTGTTGTCTAAAGGTACTGGGTTGTTCATTTAAAACCTAAAACTTTTGGCAAATTGTATCTGACTGTGCTGATTAAAATGTATGCAGTCGGTGCATAAAAACTTACATAACTCTTTTGTTTTTGGAGTAAATAGTACCATATTATACATTTTTAGAAAGTAGAAGATTACATCTTCAAGATGACAGCAAAATATACAGGGTGTTATATTTAAAAAACTTCATTATTTTCGCTTTAAAAAATGGCAATTTTTTTAAAACACCTTGTATTCGTGGGAAAAAATTATTTTATAGCTAAAATAAAACTTTGGGCTAAATCAAGTACACCAGTGAAAACTACACGTTTCTATCGTTTTCCGTTTAGGCAGCATTCATGATCAAAATGTGTCCAAATATCTTGGGACACCCTGTATATCAAATGAAAATTATTTCAGCATGTATGTAACTTTAGTACCCTGTAACAAATTTTTAAAAACATTAAAATTTAGACATTGAATTTTTTATAAAAGGTGACCGCTATAGCAAGCTCTCCTCTACATAAAAAAACTAAATTCAAATTATGTAACAGTAAAAAATTTTTCAATCAAAATTTGTGTTTTCACTGCCTTTGCAGCTCGCCTTTCTTGTTGTCTTCTTTCTTTTAGCTGTTTCTCTTCATGGTTCTATGCTTATATGACGGAGATGCTGTTAACACATCGACAGTTTGAGTTTTGTGTTTTCTTTTGATGTTGATATTTTCATAACTGGAAGTGGTGAAATTTCTATCAAAGAGACACTACTAACTTCTTAAGTGCTAGGCTCTGCCACAGAATCAAATCCGTTTTCCTTAGACGTTTCCGGTGTAGAATCTGGAGGTTTGGAAATTGCAGCCATGGAAACTGTTAATTGAGTTTCTGGACGATCTGTTATTAAACTCGGAGCAATTAAATGCTCCGGAAAGACATCAAGATTCAGAGGGTAAATGCCCGTTTTTGCAAACCCTGCAGTAGCATTTGCAATTGTTGCAGCTTTTCCATAAACCTCTGAAAATAACTTGGCAATTTGAAATTGTGTTACTGTTCTGCCCGGATTATTTTTTAACCATATTGTGATTTCCTGATTATAGTAAACCGAAAGAGGCCCAAAAAATGATATGTCCAAAAGCTGGATGCGATGAGTACGGTGAGCAGGTAAACAGAGTAAAATAACTAATTTTGTTTTGCATATTCTAAAGCATTTAAATACTTATGGCTTCCGTGCCCGTCAAGAATCAGTAAAATCTTGTTATCTGAAGAAGTATGTGAAAATTTTACAAAATGCGTAAGCCATTTTAAAAATAATTCCCCCAGCATCCAACCACATTCATGTACGAGGACTAGAGTTCCTCCATCAAATAACTCTGGCTTGATATTCTTTCTTGCAAAATTAATGCTGGAGGAATAAACACACTCTTAAGCCACTGCCATCCTGCTTTTTGCGTATTACGGAAAATCTGTGAGGAATATTGTTTAGCTCACAAAACTGGTATACAAGTGTACGTAAATCGCTTGTAGCGATGCCAAAAAGCATTGTCTCTAACTTTTGAATAGGCTCTACTAATTATTTTTCCATGTGAACTGGCGTTGTAGAAGCATATCAACGTAGACCTTTGTTGTTAGCGTTAATTCGTTAATTTTGTTCTGGGCATGTCTTGGAGTGTAGCTTGGGGACAGAAAATTGTTTGTATGCACCTAGCCAACCCATGTCATCTCTGCCGACAGCTTCGATTGCCAGATGCATAGCAACTCTAGACCAACGTTGTCTTGCAGTTTTATGTGCATATCGCCCAACCTTTGTGAAACAAAAACAAACGACATACAGTATCAAAAATCAGAAGTATGTGAATAATTTCCTACTAAGATAAAATGACATACCTGATACCTGTGTCATTTTACATTTGCACCGCATATGCCATTTTATCATATATAACCTAAAAATTTCCATTATTTATACTATTCACAAGAACGCACCTAATCGTTGTCATGATCACTAAAGTCACATAATTTATATCTGATAAGTTTTAGAATAAAATAATCACACATACCTGCACAATCCGTTGTCAAAGCACCACGACAAAACTAAAACTTTTTACCAAGCGTGATACACATTTAGCGGTAAATCGTGCAGTTTAGCATGGATCACAACCAAATTCCGACCAATTTACATCAGAATCATATTCTTCCTGTAGATGGCAGCAGATATTCCGCAAAAGTCACATAAGTATGAAAAATACAACCATGTCATTTTAACATTTGGTATGTCATTTTAGGCACAATTCTCTTACCTTTTCCTTTAGCATTTTTATGGCATCCCAAGTCCTTTTCTTTTTTTCATCCCACTATCGCCTCGCATCTTTGTGTATCTGTAAGCAAAGTAGGTATAAAATGAAGTTAAAAAATGGCCGGTACTGTAGGACAAGTTAAGGTACGGTACTGGAGGAAACGGGATAAAATATTATGTTCAACTACAGACAGGAACGCATGTACGATAATTGATTCATAACATATGTTGTAATAGCCATACAAAAACCAATACATACCAGGTTTGACTTGTTTTGATATCGTCCTCTTAACTCCAAAAATCACGCACAGAACTTTGACTGTGTAACGTACGTCCGCCATGTGCACAAATCCTTGCGGAGTCGGTAAGCTAGTATCACACAAATGGCGGTATCTATTATAGGTTTCAGTGATTCAAACTAGCCGGTACTGTATGCAAAAGTTTTAAGGTGATTATTTACTATGAAATGTTTGGCGTAATTTGATTTGTCTGTGTGTTTATATTTGTAACATCTAATGTAATCATGTAACTAATATCAAAGTACCTAAGTGTTGGTCTAATATAAACATAATTACAGAATGTGCAGTTCAAATTATAAATGCCTGAATTGAAAGTATCGTTAGTTAAATCTTTGGCATTGAATAAACGTTTAAGAACATGGGTATTAATTATCAAAGCTACTTTGTAATTCTTGTTCTTTTGTAATATGTGGGTTACTTTTCTGAATTTTCCAAAATACAAGATTGATATTTTATCTATTTTATTTTATTTTCTGTTGGTTCTGTTTCAACGGGGTATATGTATTTGATAGATAATTTGTGCTCTTGATTTTAACTAAATTGTCGATTACATTTGAAATGTAACCATTTGCTTGAGCTATTTGTTTTATAATTGATATTGCTTTACTGAAATTTGTTTGGTTTAATGGTAATGACATTGCTCTATGTATTAATGATATATATATATATATATATATATATATATATATATATATATATATATCTGCAGCTAGCTTATGTGTTTGGAATTGTAACGTCTATAAGTGTAAGGGTTTTGAATATGTAAAATCTAAACTTGTTCTGTGCATTAATTTTATGTTAAAACCTAGAAAATTAATGGCCCTATTTTGTTCTTTCCTTTACGTTATGATGTAAATTGTTAATATTAATTAAGAATTCATTAATAGTAAATAATAACCCTATGACTTCACAAAACAACATTAAATTTTTACATTTTTGTGGAAAAAGACAAATTAGATACTTTGAAGGCATTTGAAATTTATGAACATAAACAGAAACCACCTTTAATGAACGAACAGGTTGATCATGTAGATTAACCTTTAACAGATATTTTAAATACAGAATTGTAATTTACATCAAGTTTGCTGCTTTACCCTAATGATTTGTTACCATAACCACTTGTTTATTTTACTTATATATTTTCTCTTGATAATAATGCATGTTGTATTGAAACGTGTAGAGAACTGTAAATTGTGTATTGTATTTAAAATATTAGTGCTATTAAATATGGAATTCCATGAACTAAGGTTAAAGAATGTAAATTTACATTCATGTTTCTAAGAAAGTGCACCCATTCATTAAAAATATTTGGATGAGTAGGAACTTGTACTACATGCTTAATTGAATGTGTGACTGCTGTTTGATAAGTTTCCGTTGTAAGAATGTTAGAGCAGCCAGTATCTATAATGATAAGTTGATATGTAGGTATTTAGAATATAAATGGATACATGCTTATGATTACCTTTCTTAGGTTGTCCAATTCTGTAGTTCTTAATTGAGGGGTCAGATAAGGTTCTAAACATGGATGAAATGAAATGTTCTTTCAATAAACGAAAATTTTATAAATTGTCTTTCATTTCGTTCAAAAACGGAATAGATGGGGTATGTCGTTTGTGGAGACCATTTAGCAGTTCTCGTTTTCTAAATAATGAATCGCTAAAACGTTTATTAATATATGTTATGATTGACTGTTATTCGAACCTTACGATTACAACTAATTATCTTAAATTAGATATATATATATATATATATATATATATATATATATATATATATATATATATATATATATATATATGGAAGTTAGCATTAACGCGGGCGTACCACAGGGATCCGTTATAGCGCCTACACTTTTCTGCTGTACATAAATGACCTTATTTCTTCAACAACTAACCCCATGCATTGCTTTGCAGACGATAGTACTGAGACTGAGATGAACTAGTGCATCTCAGTCTACTCATAGTGATAATCCACCTTCTATGTCAAATCAAGAAATTAAAGCTGAAATGGCAAATTCAATCAACAAAAACGTATTCTCGAATGGGGAAGCAATAATCTAGTTAAATTTAATGCTAACAAAACTCAGTGTTGCCTTGTGTCTGCCAAAAAGATCGATCATTTCCTGTTGTAAGTATGAATGGCTCAGTTCTTAAGTTTTCAGACTCTGTTGGGTATGACTGTATCTTCAAATCTCTCATGGGTTGACCATCTTCTGTCAGCTACCAGAACAGCTGCTCGTAAAATAGACTTTTGTACAGATTTAAACAGTACTTTACCTCTCGACAACTCCTTCTGCTGTATAAGGCCCAAATTCGGCCTCATCTGGAATATAATTCTCACCTCTGGGTTAGTGCTCCCCAATACGCTTTCGATATCGTTGATTCGTATTTAAAAGAGAGCAATTAGGCTTATAAATGACCTGTCCTTAACTTCTCACATACAGTCCCTTGAGCATAGAAGGATGGTTTCAGTTCTTTCTTTGTATTATCGTTATTACAACGGCTATTGTGCTGCTGAATTATATTCTTTGATACCATCTCGGCTATCTTTGCGGTTCGCTCATTCACATCATCAGCATGCAGTACAAATCTCCACTTGTCGTACCAAATGGGCGTAATCCACGTTTTTCTACACGGCTTCTAAACTCTGGAATGATCTCCCTAGTTCCTGTTTTCCTCTCACTTATGATATGAGAAAATTTAAGGTAGCTGTTCAAAGGCATCTATTGGCAATTCATTATCTCTATCCATCCTCCTAAGTGTTCCTGAGTTCTTTACCACGATAGGCCAAATTTCGCCTGTTCAGGTCCACAATCATAAAATATACATATAATTTAAATGTATTTATTTTCTTGAACCTTATGTAAAATTATTTCTGGAATGAATTGTTCAGTTAATTAAATCCAAAATCTTTTACGTACACTATCAATTAGTATTTCAATTTATTCTTATTATTGTAGTTCACAATAAATTTTGATAATGCTGTAAATCCAAACAGCGAAACGTAAAACGAAGATTTTGCATTTAATTAACTGAACAATTCATTCCAAATAATTTAATACATTATATATATATATATATATATATATATATATATATATATATTATATATATATATATATATATATATATATATATAAATTATATATATATATATATATATATATATATATATATATATATATATATTTATTTATTTTGAAGTTTGTACTGATAATTTACCCAGTCGCAACGAAACGTGCACTTTTACACATAGACACAGAAACGCGTGGTCAGAAATTAAGTTAAATTTGAGAATTCTATTTTAATGCGAACAGCCAAAATCGACCCTCTGGTATGTTTCTTTTTCCGCATGTCAGTCTGTCCGTCTCATCGTACGATCTAGTATAATTGTATCTGCTTGCCTGTCCTGTTCGCTTACGCGTGAGTACGAACGTCAGTTCATATTCGCGGATTTTCGTCTTTTCGCTACACGGATCCACTCACTCACTTACTTTTACATGCTGTCAAATTTTACTTAACTTATTAAAACATGTATCAACACAAATTAAGAATGTCGTTCCTATTTGATTTATTTCCAGTCGAATGGCTATTTTGGTTTAGTACTATAATTACACTATAATTGGTGACCCTCTAATTATCATATTTGCATCAGCCGTTACATATTTAACATCTACTGATAAAATCACTGAAATACATGAAATATAATTGGTTTGCAATGTTCTTTAGGTATGGTAGTTTATGTATGTTATATACCACATATTGGAGGTAGAGCAATAATAATAATGTGGAAAAGTAGGGACCACCTAACAATTTGGTACTTTTGTTACGGGCGAAAATGGCAGTAGATCGGAAGTAACAGATAAGGAATAGGCCGTAGCTCAGAGGAATAGATGAGGTGGATGTTTCCTATAAAACTTGAAAATATCTGCAAGTGATCGCAATAAAATGATGTGCTCATAGGCCAGCTAATCGGTCACTAATCTTATTTACTCTATTTTATATACGTCAATACTTATGAAACTTAATATCTTAAAATGAGGTTATAAAAAACAAACAAATAGCAACTGATCTAATAGAGAAAACTCTCACAAATTGTTACGTTAAAGCTTTCATCAAAATAATAAAAAAATAATTGAACGTTGTTCCTGTAGTAACATGTCAATTGTTGACTATTGTTACCTTAATTAAGTTTTGAATCTGTATTATTATTGCTAAATATATTTACATTACATTAGTATCTTTAAGAATTTATTTTTTCTTGCAATAATTAAATTTTTTTTATATTTCAATATTTCCTCTTTAGTCTACATAATTACGAGTACCTCTGTATATAGTGTATTATGGTCTAAGTTTTATGCGCAAATGCGTACTGAACACGCTTGAGTCATTTTCTTTCCGTCTCTTCTGCCATACAGTTCATTACATTACGTTTAAGTTTTCTTCCCTTTTACAAGATATGTAAGGCTTCTAGTTACATTTTTCTATATATTATCTTTAGTAGGGAACAAAGAAAGGCGCAAGAGTACGACTTTACATTATGGAAACCGCTGGACTTAAGAAAAAGCGGAAATTTTAGGAATTTTGTTCGTGGTAGTCCAGATGATATGCAATTTTTGTCTTGAATAATTAAAAATGGGGATACATGTATACCTTTACCGCTTGCTGTTAGTTTGTCTGCGTTTGCAGTTTTTACATTACTGATATGTAGAAAATATAAACATTACCTTACATATACGGTCTATAGTTCGTTTATTGGTACGTTATTGACGAATGGAAATTATCGTATGTTATCTTATGAATTGGAAATGAAATTCTTCTACTACAGTGCATTTTAAGGCAAATATATTTATTTTGAGTACATGTAAGTAAGAAGTATCCTTTTATGCAAAGTACGTTTTAAGCAAACGAATCAGTTAGTGTCTTGATACGGTTATAAAGGAACAGCTGATTTCTGGTTCTAAGATAAAACCATTTGAGTTCAGAACCTACATTAACCGTAATATCTGTTGACATAGGACTATACACGTTTTATTATTAAATACAGTGTTGAATTTAGTAATTTTAGAATCGTAAATCTTAACGAGAAATATCGTTTGAGTTATCTTATGCTGATATTAATCAGACATTTTGCTTTACTAAATATACATATAAATACAGTTGTTTAGTGTTTATTCAGATTACCTATGTTAATAAGGTACAACTTCCTCAATTTTTGTTGTATTTTAATTATTAAACCTATAAATTGAGTGGCGTTCAACAAACAAAATGCTATCTGGTTATCTCTGTGTATATCTCTCTGCATCCCTCACACCTGAAGAATCAATTAGTTCTCAATTACAGTAAGTTTCATAAGTTTGTACCTCTCTGAGCTAGACTGTGGCGCAATTTACCTTTTGTAATATAACAATCAAACCCCCATTTTTTTATTTGTTATACTGTAAAGTTGCGTAAACCAAAATTCCCATAAAATAAATAAACCACTCGGTAACTTGAACGTAATAAAAATACCTTACCTTTTAAATCTGGTACTCCGTAAATAATAATGACGCAATGACAAAGGAATGAAGTCATATAATATTATACACAATAATGAAGCAATACTCTCGAGTCGTTAACAATATTCGTATAGTATGATAATAATAAGAATTAATATAAACGATCAAAATAATGGCACAGTTGTCAAAACACAGTTTTACTTCCGGAAGAGAGTAAAGTGCAATTTTTCTTACGTAAAATGTATTATTTAAATCGGGATGTCCCTTGCAAGGTTCAAATTCCCAAATTCATCTATCTTAAGCACCTTAATTTTAAATAACACCAAAAAGGAATATTAATAATGTCGAACACATCAATTCGACAAATTTTTATAATACGTAAAGATAAAAATAACTCACAATATGAAATGATACGATACACGGGTGAATACACTTGCAAAACTAATCTAATAGCCTGAAGGGCCTTTACACAAAACTATACACCAAGAAAGCCTATTCATCCGCCTAATAAATACAAAACACTTTACTAAGTCACCAACCAAACAAAAAATACCTTAATTTGTACAAAATTATCACTCTGACTTATCTCCTTTCCTTTATACAGCGGTGTAGGTATTTCTCGTACAATTGACCCTTTTGGTGATTGATCGGTGGGTACCAATCCTCTGGACTCTCCCTGACTCTGCTCCGGTACAGCAACTTCGCAGTCGTTAATTTTCAACTTACAGTTACACGAATTGAATAGTGGAAATTCTTTAAGGTGAATAATAACTGTATCATCTGGTTTAATACATCTAGACATTAATTTATTTACAAAACGTTCTTACTCCTTTATAAACAGAAAATTTATTCAAGTGAAAAGCTATATTTACAGCGATTTTTTATTTGTTTGAGTAGCTGTGAACGCGGATGGACTTCGTGATACAGAAATGGTTATATTGAACTTGCAATGTAAGAATCCGCAAAAAGCGCGATTATATGCAAAAAATGAGGAAATAGCACTAGCAATAAACACTAATCCTCTTCGATGCACCCGTATAAATGTTACTACTGACTATCGATACAAAACATAACTAGGTCTAAGAGGTGGCTGAATATTCTTTAAAATTCACGAAAGGTGAGCGGGAAAACTCTCCCTACGATAATTTCAAATAACTCCGGTAGTAGACAAGCAAATTCAGATCACATCACGCGTTCAGCGTTCAACTTCTACAGCTCGACTTAGACTCCCTTACCAATTTTAACAAATTTCGCCATACTACATTTCACGCCAAATCGCCAATCATAAAAAAGCAGTCCCTTCAAGTCGTAAACATGGTAAAACGAGATGATTTTCTGAAACTGAGTTGAAAACTACGTCACGAATTAATTTTCACCGTCACCAAACTTCGAAAAAAGTATTGTAACCTGATGTTTTCGTGGCTTCTAAACTTTTAAAAACGACTCTAAACCAGCGTATTATAAAAACCACAACCTTTGTGTGTTCAAACTAATTTATCAGAAATGAATTCCCCGTCATATAATCGCTAGCGTTTTAAAACAAAATCTATATGCTATTCCCACAACACTGGGCACTACTTCCCACTCCAATTTGCAATAAATCCAAACAGCGCCAAATAAAGTAGTGATTTGTAACTAAATTAGTGCTTCCAATGATACGACAAAACAAAGAATTTCCTCCGGCCATTTCTACATATAACATTTTAAATATCCTAATATTCGAAAAAAAGGAATCTATGGCAAACTTCAACCACACGTGACAGTTTCTAGGTTTCATGAAAAACACTCGAACACGTCAATCTAATTTTTCAGTTTCCAAGATTCTGATAGAATTCATTTGTTTGTTTATTGACATCTGTCAAAAATATGACGTTATCGACATTTTTCTTACGTGACCATATATGTCATGTGATAACTGTTTCTTGTTTTGTCAGAAAAAAGCAAATTATTGAACATAGTTTTATTATCAATCAAACTAGAGCAACGTGTAATATTAAAAAAAAAGAAGAATACAACAAATAATTAAATATTCATACAAATCATAATAAATTAAGAATGATGTGTTGAGGATAAAACACCAAAATAGAAAAAAAACTTAGTCCAGTAAATGTTGAAAGTGACAGCCGTTGACAACTTGACAGTGCCCAAGTTTCGAAACAAATTCTTCTTGAACATTTCGTATCATTTCTGGTGAAATTTTTTGTATTTTCGTTCTTATGCGACACTTTAGATTAACAATATCTTATGGTATATTTAAAAAAAGTTGAGAGAGGGAGAGAGAGAGGGGAGAGACAGACGGACAGACACACACGCACGCAGGCACTCACGAACGCACGCACACATACGCACACGCATACACGTACACACACGCGCGCGCGCGCACAAGCACAGACGTCATGTATGAGGCGAAACTGTAACAAACGTCGACAATATAGTATAGGTAATACACAGACAGATGTGCAGATGGATATAAAAGTGAAAATAGAAAAAGAATTGGGCGTTAGAATCACAGAGCACGGAAAGGAGGACTGGATGTAAAGGCGAAGTAAGTCGTAAGTATGGAGCAACACTCAAATCTAAGTATGTATATATAAAGAAAAGGAAAATATTTGAACTGTAGTCAGACCGATAGTAGTAATATGTGCAGGTCAAACAAGAAGCTGGAAAAAATTGATTGGGGAAGAAATTAAAAGAACATGTTATCACTAACATACGGTGGCGTGAATAAGGAATTGAATGACAAAGCAGAACACAAGAAGAAGTAGAAACTACTTCTAAGGAGCAGAAATTAACGTCGCATATAGAATAGAATGGTTGGGATATATAGGACGCCTGGAAAAGGGTGATGGTTTTAAATAAAAAACCCATTCGAGAAGGAATAAAGGGAAGGCTGCGTAAACGATGGATGGACATCGTAAAGAGCGATTGAAATACTAAATATCATACAGAGTGAGAACAAGCGGTAGATAGAAGGACATGGAGGAAAATAGTAAAAGAAGCATCAGCAAAACTATAAATAATGAAAGAGTTAGTTACACGTAGTTTAAGAAAATTTCCAATAGTAAGCATATTGTAGTCAAAGGGATATATTTGTAAAATATTATTTTGTGAAACAATTTATTTTATAAGAAGCTTAACAATTTAATGTCTGTTTTATACAGCATTTTTTGAGTTTTGTAAATAAATAATAATACAAGAGTACAATTGTATCAGTTACCTTAATAAAATTAACAATCCATAAAACATTAAATATATTTTATCCATCTGCATCTTCATCTAGTATTATCTTAAAACTGAACGGCGTAAAAGCATATCCAGCTCCTGCATAAAACTTGGTCATGAATTCAACCCTAAAAATTTTGTTTCATTAACAAAATTACAAACATAACAGAAAATTTTACCAATGTAAACGAAGCGTGTGAAGAAACGCTGAAAGACCTTCCATTAAGACCAAGATCGCTACTGTAGCACCAGCCCAAAATGCAAAAATAAAAAACATCACAACTCCTCCTACATATAAACCCATAGTGAAAGGCATGTGCATTACCATAGACCATAGCACTTCAGAAAGCTCTAAAATAATAAAATTATACACTGGTAAATGCGCATTTAAAATTCTTACGAGCGTGAGCAAGAGAAAGTGCCCATAGACGTAAATAAGATGCTGTATGCGATATAGTACTTAATACATATTCAATAGTATGAATACCTTGTGTTATTAGTATCTCACCCATACTATCTCCATGTGCATCATGATCGTCTGCAGGATTTCCAGAAAGAACTGTGTTGCTTGGTTCCATTTCCATTATCTGAACATTACCATTACTTTCATAGTGACTATCACCGGTACCATTATGTTTAATCTGCTTTTTCGATTTCTTCGAACATTTCTTGTAAATGGGTTTACCAAATAACATAACTGGTATGCAAATGATAGCAGCTACAAAGAGTCCCATTTGCATTTGTTTTTGACCTTTAAACATATATTCCTCGCAACCTTCGGCTACATCTGAACTTTTAAATAACATCATATTAATAAATAAGATAAGAATTGACGGTGCGCATCCTGCAGAAAGGGGATTTGCGTTTTTAGCTGAATACATTATCCACTTCATAAACATCATTATTACCATCCATAAAAATATCAAAATAAGAAAGGTTATTTGAGGTAAAAATTCCAGAAATATAGAAGAATAATTTCGAAAATGTCTGTAAGGATACATTTTTTACTGTTACTGGATTATATGAAATGGTATGCTTACATATGATTAGCAACGCTTAAACAAACACCAAATATCATATGAACAACACCAAATATTATAGACAACTTCATTTTGTACGAATTTAAGAAAAGGATTTTGTTTGATGATATTTGCCAAGCAGGGTCGAGACCAAACTCATATGGATTTCCAGTGTAACATTCTCCTGGGTGAAGTTGTAAAGCATCATTTTCTAATACCGTTGATTCATTGTAGGGTATAAACCAACTGGATTGGAAAATGTTGACCGATTTTGAAAATACGTCGTTGTAAATAAAACCAGTGTAAATTGAAAAAAGTCCCATAAGTAGAATTATATAACGTCCGCCAAAAAATATGTTGGCAATTTCGTTTTTTGTTTTTGCTGCAATAATTTTCTTTTCGGCTAGGACCATGTAGAGAGCAAATAAAAGAATTATTACACCGTGACCAGCGTCACCAAACATTACGGCAAACAAGAATGGAAAAGATATTAAAGTGTACAATGCTAAAAGTATATTGTTAAATGGTTAATTTGTGGTAATGGTTACTAACCAGGGTTAACTTCACGGTAAGATGCAACTCCATAGGCATCGATCAGATTCTGAAAACCTCTAGTGAATTTGTTTGTATTGTTGAAAGTTGGTGGAGTCTCCATTGTAGGGATGATGTTTAAGAATGATGGTAATGAACCTCCACTTTGTTTCTGAAAGTGAGAAAGTGAAAACTGTTGCATTGAATGAAACCCTTACATATCCATCATCTAATGCGTGCAATACTCGCTCACGTTCTCTTAGAGGAATCCAACATTCACCAATAAGACACTTTTTACTTATGTCCATATTAAACATATTCAAGGTATGGTAGATAGCTTTCATTTTTTTAACCATTACCGACCAATTATACAATTCCTTAGAAACGGTAGCTAAAACACGTTGACGGTGATCATATGTTTGGTTGAGGACCTAAAAAATGTGTCTATGGTAATTGCAGATTTAAATGTTATTACCGTGGTAAGATCTTGTAATCGAAGTCGAACATTATTTTCTAATTCATCACGTTCCTTTTTGCTACTTGGGCACACGTATAATGTTGCGTGAAACCCGGTGCAAATTTTCTTCACTCGAATTTTTAACTGATCGCCCTGAAAGAAGACCACAAACACTGTCTTATACACATCTTTTCCCTAAAACATGTTGACGTTATTAAAAGTTATATAATTTCGGAGTTATACAGAAGCTGGATCTTCAAATGGCTTTTCGATTATAGCTTGTCTGAAGAAAACATTTCCTCTTGATATACGCCACAACATTCTTTCAAACGCAGGAACTCTTTCACGGGTTATAACACCAGCAACAAAACTCAAGTGATTCCCAACAACACCGGTTGAATTTACATCGTCAATTATAAGAGCGCGACTTTCCATTATAGACGAACGTGGTTCATCTTGATCATTGAAGAATGGACGGGTTTTTTCTAACACATGTTGAAGTTCAGTTAACTCCAAAAAATTTGATTTCAAATTAATTTCGTTATCGCTCAGTTCTTTTATGTCGCCTTCCGTTCTCTCCAAATGCGCCTAAAATTTTAACAAAATATAAAGAAATTGCGTCAAAAGACAACAATACTTCCAAGTCAATAATCTCACGTGGGTTGGGTGCACGCGGTATCTCAGACGGTTCAGGTATCGTAATCTTATCTTTTTTTACTTCGGTCTCAATATATGTCAATATGCGTTCCATTTCATTGCAACGACGTACTTCATTTACAAATTTTCTGTGGAACGCACTCACATTCTCATTCAACTACAAAATATACAAATCATAGCACTAATTAATGACATTTGATGCATTTACATCTTTGAATTGGACAATTCCAGCCTCACCCAGTTCAGATATGGTGTAATAAGCAGATTCTGGTTGAATAAAGAGTTGGGTTAGAGCCATCTCTTCACTTCGAAAAAAGCTACCCATTTTGCTTATTTCTGAAAAATAGGTCAAACATAATCTTCTTATCAAAAATCAAAACTTTGAAATTTCTAAGATTACAAAGGCAGTTTTGATTAAATTTTCTGTTCTAGTATAAATTCTATTGTTAGCTAACTCGAAATATTGCAACAATACCAAAGTTTTACTTTTACCTTAATATCAACGTCCTCTTTTTTACGTGGATTTAAACCGTACACAACAAGAAACACTTCTCGAATGAAAAGAATCTTAATAGTTATCTTACAGATAAAACCGATAAATCCAAATAGATATCGTATCAGTGTGAAAATGTGATGCTAAGTCATTTATAATAGGGAGTCCTTATCATTATTTTGTACAGTAATTTCTATAACAATTAGTGTCTATTAATTTTTGTTATCTTCAATTGAATAAGTGCTATACAATACAATTAAGAACCTTAGCTAAGCAAATACTTTTTTATGTAGATCAAACAAAATTTGTAAATAATGCATTTACTACGATATATAGATGCGCTTTACTTCGGTATCGTAAAACTTTTTGACTTATGAAAATGTAAACTTTCACCATTATTACACATATTTAATAGTTATTTTTAAAATAAGGAACGTGAAGCATACTTATGTTTTAACGGTGAGAATGAAACGTGAAAATAATCATTCGAACCGTTAAAACAGCCTTAACGCACGAAATATAAAAC
>JARFJB010001163.1:2500-12500 GCA_036346205.1 Vesta saturnalis | reverse complement strand
TTATAAAAACCCATCAACATTTAATACAGAAATAATTATACATAATATTATATACAGAAATAAAATAAAATAATAATCAGGAAAAATGGACGCCACGTACTTCCAAGATAGTTATATTTGTAATTTACCAGTTCGAAGTACGAAAAACTAAATAAATCATAGAAAAAATTATGAATAAATAGACACATGGGGTCACAAAATTATAATCGCATCAAAAACAGATAAATGGTCTAAATGGTAACATAAATTTGACAAGTAATAGAGATACTGTAAGGATTGGTTAATAAAAAAGGAAATAAATATTATTTTAATATAACATTGAATGATTGATCCAAATTACCAAATTAATCCTCGAGCAACAAAAAAAGGGAAAAGTGATATTAGTTACGTTACAAAGTTTTCAGAATTCGGTTTACCAAAAACAAGCGATCAAGTATATCAATAATCTCACCTGAAAATAACTTCTTTCCGGTGTCGCCCCAAGTAACGTCCGAAAAAGAAGCTAAATGGAAAAGAAAACAATAATAACACCTTAAACAATACCCAGAAAATGGATACAAATTACGATTGACAACAAATTCGAATACTGAAGGTACACTAATAAATTAGGAAATAAAACACATAGTTAAAGGTAAAGTGGTTACAATATTGATAAATAATTGAAACAAACAAAATTATGAATTTAGAAAAAAAATCAAATAAGCAAATAGTGACAGTGAAACACGTATAAATTAAGATTATCAAAGTAAGATAAAAAATTTATTTAAATGACAAATTTTAGCACAAGTTATCTAATATTAAAAGTAAACAATTACAGGTAAACAGCAGACAGTAGTTTTCTTTATAAGTCATTAAATTAGAACTTCAGTCAAGAAAAATTCAAAATGGCACGGTTTACATTGACGACGCTGGATCAACTCGAAGTGGTAGTGGGTAGGTAATATACAGAAGAAAAATAAGCAAACGAAAAGGAAAAAAAACGCTACGAAAGAAAATATAACATTAAATGACGGAATGATTCACAAAATTACTGACCTTGTAAGCTGGTAACCACAAGCGTTAAAATTGGATAAGGAGAAACACAACACTCTTGAACGCAAAACCGTAATAATTATCACGTAACAAGTGACGCGAACAGCACAGGTTCGGCACAAAATTAATTATTCACTGATCGAGAAATCCGGAAAATATCCGATTTATAATTAGATAATCGTGTCAATGAATCGCGGTTCAAGTGAACAAAAATTATCCAACTCACCCCTTGCAACCACGGAAACAGAAAACAAAAACGAAACTAAAAGCGGAAACAACGAGATTAACGAACGCAATACACCAATGAGAATCAAGTAGACTGCAAACGTTACCGACAAAAAAAAATGAAAACAATTTATTCCATAGAATAGCGATCCTAGAAATGTGACCAAATTAATTAAGATAACGTTACAACACGAACACACGAACACACGAACACACATACACACAAACACACAAACACACAAGCACACAAGCACACAAACACACAAACACACAAACACACAAACACACAAACACACAAACACACAAGACACACAAACACACACACACACACACACACACACACACTTGCTGGTCTGGCTACTCTAGCGTATACCCAGTATACCATATTTTCAATCGTTATGTTTTGTCACAGGTGCGTCTTATCATAGCTAGTGTGATTTCCGCTTTTCTGATAACTCTATCCTGTGTTGGTTCCAGGTAAACTTTTAGTCGATAACGACTCCCAAGTTTTCCGTCAAGAAGAAGAACACCGAGGTTTTCTATTTTCCTTTTATACGTGAAAGGTATTATGGTGGTTTTTTGAGGACTGACTTAGCCCTTCCTTTTATGACCACTTAACCCTTACATTAAGGGCGGTTTGCATGCGATCATCATACAGATGACGAGGTCATTTGTATAAGCTAGAAATATAAATCCTTTGCTACTGAATCCTCTCAGTAGCCCGTTCATGGCGAAGTTCAACAAAAGGACCGATAAACCTCCTCGTTGTGGACATTTAACGGCCACTCGGGTCGTTAATGTCTCCCCCAGCATTGTTGTATACACCACTTGATTCCTTAGCATGCAGTTTATCCACCCGCAGTAGGTCGGTCTCCTTTCGACACCGATTTTTTAGGCCCGAGGTAATAGAGTTAAATGCCGTGGTATCAAAGGTTCCTTCTATGTCCAAGAAAAATTTGTGCTGTAGGGTATTTTCAACTTTTCTTATGAGGTGATGAAGTGCTGTCTCTGTTGACAGTCCTGTCTATTGGCAAATTGGTACTGGGGTAGTGGAAGTTACTAATAACTCCACACACAAACACACACAAACACACACAAACACACACAAAAACACACACAAACACACACAAACACACACAAACACACACAAACACACGCAAACACACACAAACACACACAAACACACACAAACACACACTCACACAGACACACACACACAGACACACACACAGACACACACACACACACACACACACACACACACACACACACACACACACAGACACACACACACAGCACACACACACACACACACACACACAGACACACACACAGACACACACACAGACACACACACAGACACACACACAGACACACACACAGACACACACACAGACACAGACACAGACACAGACACAGACACAGACACAGACACAGACACAGACACAGACACAGACACAGACACAGACACAGACACAGACACAGACACAGACACAGACACAGACACAGACACAGACACAGACACAGACACAGACACAGACACAGACACACAGACACAAGACACAGACACAGACAACAGACACAGGCACAGACACAGACACAGACACAGACACAGACACAGACACAGACACAGCACGACACAGACACAGACACAGACACAGACACAGAACACAGACACAGACACAGACACAGACACAGACACAGACACAGACACAGAAACACAGACACAGACACAGACACGACACAGACACAGACACAGACACAGACACAGACACAGACACAGACACAGACACAGACACAGACACAGACACAGACACAGACACAGACACAGACACAGACACAGACACAGACACAGACCAGACACAGACACGACACAGACACAGACACAGCCACAGACACAGATACAGACACAGACACAGACACAGACACAGACACAGACACAGACACAGACACAGACACAGACACAGACACAGACACAGACACAGACACAGACACAGACACAGGCACAGACACAGACAGACACAGACACGACACAGACACAGACACAGACACAGACACAGACACAGACACAGACACAGACACAGACACAAACACAGACACAGACACACAGACACAGACAGAGACACAGACACAGACACAGACACAGACACAGACACAGACACAGACACAGACACAGACACAGACACAGACACAGACACAGACACAGACACAGACACAGACACAGACACAACGACACAGACACAGACACAGAACACACAGACACAGACACAGACACAGCAACACAGACACAACACACAAACACAAACAACACAACACACAAACACACAAACACACACAGACACAGAACACACAACACAGAACACAGAACACAGAACACACAACACGACACAACACAAACACACAAACACACAACACACAACACACAAACACACAACACACAAACACACAACACACGAACACACAACACACAGAACACACGAACACACAACACACGAACACACGAACACACGAACACACAGAACACACGAACACACGAACACAACGAACACACGAACACACGAACACGAACACACGAACACACGAACACACGAACACACGAACACACGAACACACGAACACACGAACACACGAACACACGAACACGAACACTGAACACACGAACACGAACACGAACACACACGACACACGACACACGAACACACGAACACACGAACACACGAACACACGAACACACGAACACACGACACACACGAACACACGAACACACGAACACACGAACACACGAACACACGAACACACGAACACACGAACACACGAACACACGAACACACAACACACGAACACACGAACACAACGAACACGAACACACGACACACTGAACACACGAACACACGAACACGAACACACGAACACACGAACACACGAAACACACGAACACACGAACACACGAACACACGAACACGAACACACGAACACACGAACACACGAACACACGAACACACGAACACACACGAACACACGAACACACGAACACACGAACACACAACACACAACACACGAACACACGAACACGAACACACGAACACAACACGAACACACGAACACACGAACACACACGAACACACGAACACACGAACACACGAACAAAAAACACCGAACACACGAACACGACACCGAACGCACGAACACACCAACACACTAACACACGAACACACGAACACACGAACACACGAACACACGAACACGCGAACACACGAACACACGAACACACGAACACACGAACACACGAACACACGAACACACGAACACACGAACACACATACACACAAACACACGAACACACTAACACACGAACACACGAACACACGAACACACGAACACACGAACACACGAACACACGAACACACGAACACACGAACACACGAACACACGAACACACGAACACACGAACACACGAACACACGAACACACATACACACAAACACACAAACACACAAGACACACAACACACACACAACACACAAACACACAAACACACAAACACACAAACACACAAACACACAAGCACACAAACACACACACACACACACACACACACACACACACACACACTTGCTGGTCTGGCTACTCTAGCGTATACCCAGTATACCATATTTTCAATCGTTATGTTTTGTCACAGGTGCGTCTTATCATAGCTAGTGTGATTTCCGCTTTTCTGATAACTCTATCCTGTGTTGGTTCCAGGTAAACTTTTAGTCGATAACGACTCCCAAGTTTTCCGTCAAGAAGAAGAACACCGAGGTTTTCTATTTTCCTTTTATACGTGAAAGGTATTATGGTGGTTTTTTGAGGACTGACTTAGCCCTTCCTTTTATGACCACTTAACCCTTACATTAAGGGCGGTTTGCATGCGATCATCATACAGATGACGAGGTCATTTGTATAAGCTAGAAATATAAATCCTTTGCTACTGAATCCTCTCAGTAGCCCGTTCATGGCGAAGTTCAACAAAAGGACCAATAAACCTCCTCGTTGTGGACATTTAACGGCCACTCGGGTCGTTAATGTCTCCCCCAGCATTGTTGTATACACCACTTGATTCCTTAGCATGCAGTTTATCCACCCGCAGTAGGTCGGTCTCCTTTCGACACCGATTTTTTTAGGCCCGAGGTAATAGAGTTAAATGCCGTGGTATCAAAGGTTCCTTCTATGTCCAAGAAAAATTTGTGCTGGGTATTTTCAACTTTTCTTATGAGGTGATGAAGTGCTGTCTCTGTTGACAGTCCTGTCTATTGGCAAATTGGTACTGGGGTAGTGGAAGTTACTAATAACTCCACACACAAACACACACAAACACACACAAACACACACAAAAACACACACAAACACACACAAACACACACAAACACACACAAACACGCAAACACACACAAACACACACAAACACACACAAACACACACTCACACAGACACACACACACAGACACACACACAGACACACACACACACAGACACACACAGACACACACACACACACACACACACACACACAGACACACACACAGACACACACACACAGACACACACACACAGACACACACAGACACACACAGACACACAGACACACACACACACACACACACACACAGACACACACACAGACACAGACACAGACACAGACACAGACACAGACACAGACACAGACACAGACACAGACACAGGCACAGACAAAGACACAGACACAGACACAGACACAGACACAGGCACAGACACAGACACAGACTCAGACACACACAGACACAGCACAGACACAGCAACACAGACACAGACACAGACACAGACACAGACACAGACACAGACACAGACACAGACACACGACACAGACACACGACACAGACACAGACACAGACACAGACACAGACACAGACACAAGACACAGACACAGACACAGACACAGACACAGACACAGAACACAGACACAGACACAGACACAGACACAGACACAGACACAGACACAGACACAGACACAGACACAGACACAGACACAGACACAGACACAGACACACAGACAGACACACACACAGACACAGACACACAGACACACACACAGACACATACACAGACACAGACACTGACACAGACACAGACACGACACAAGAACAGACACAGACACAGACACAGACACAGACACAGACACAGACACAGACACAGACACAGACACAGACACAGACACAGACACAGACACAGACACAGACACAGACACAGACACAGACACAGACACAGACACAGACAGACGCAGACACAGACACAGACACAGACACAGACACAGACACAGACACAGACACAGACACAGACACAGACACAGACACAGACACAGACACAGACACAGACACAGACACAGACACAGACACAGACACAGACACAGACACAGACACTGACACTGACACAGACACAGACACAGACACAGACACAGACACAGACACAGACACAGACACAGACACAGACACAGACACAGACACAGACACAGACACAGACACAGACACAGGCACAACACAGACACAACACAGACACAGACACGACACAGACACACAACACAGACACAAACACACGAACACAAAACACACAAACACAAACACACAAACACACAAAACACACAAACACACAAACACACAAACACAAAACACACAAACACACAAACACACAAACACACAAACACAGAACACACAACACACAACACAAACACACAACACACGAACACACGAACACACGAACACACGAACACACGAACACACGAACACACGAACACAACCCGAACACACGAACACACGAACACCGAACACCGACACGAACACACGAACACACGAACACCGAACACCGAACACACGAACACACGAACACCGACAGACACACGAACACACGAACACACGAACACACGAACACACGAACACACAACACACGAACACACGAACACACGAACACACGAAACACGAACACACGAACACACAGAACACCGAACACACGAACACACGAACACCGAACACGAACACACGAACACACGAACACCGAACACACGAACACGAACACGAACACCGAACACACGAACACACGAACACACGAACACCAACACACGAACACACGAACACACGACACACGAACACACGAACACGAACACACAACACACGAACACACGAACACAGAACACACGAACACACGAACACACAACACACGAACACAACAACACACGAACACACGAACACACGAACACACGAACACCGAACACACGAACACACAGACACACGAACACAGAACACACACACACACGAACACACGAACAACAACACACAACACCGAACACACGAACACACGAACACACGACACACGAACACAGAACACCGAACACACATACACACAACACACGAACACACAGACACACGACACACAGACACACACACACACACACACAACACACACACACACACACACACACACACACACACACACACACACACACACACACACACACACAACACACACACACACACAACACACAAACACAAACACACAAACACAACACACAAACACACAAACACACAAACACACAACACAACACACAAACACACAAACACACAAACACACAAACACACAAACACACAAACACACAAACACACAAACACAGAACACACGAACACACGAACACACGAACACACGACACACACAGAACACAGAACACACGACACACGACACACGAACACACAGAACACACGAACACACGAACACACACAGAACACACGAACACACGAACACACGAGACACACGAACACACGACACACAGACACACGAACAACGACACACGAACACACGACACACGAACACAGAACACACGAACACACGAACACACGAACACACGACACAGAACACACAGAACACACGAACACACGAACACACGAACACAACACGAACACACGAACACACGAACACACGAACACAACAACACACGACACACGAACACACGAACACACGAACACACAGAACACACAACACACGAACACACGAACACACGAACACACGAACACACGAACACACGAACACACAAACAAACGAACACACGAACACAAACACACGAACACACGAACACACGAACACACGAACACACGAACACACGAACACACGAACACACTAACACACGAACACACGAACACACGAACACACAGAACACACGAACACGCGAACACGAACACACGAACACACGACACACGAACACACGAACACACGAACACACGACACACAACACACACAGAACACACGAACACACGAACACACACGAACACACGAACACACGAACACACAAACACACGAACACACAAACACACGAACACACGAACACACGAACACGAACACACGAACACGAAAACACGAACACAGGAACACGAACACACGAACACGACACACGACACACGAACACACGAACACACGAACACGAACACGAACACACGAACACACGAACACACGAACACACGACACACGAACACACGAACACACGACACACGAACACACGAACACACGAACACACGAACACACGAACACAACAGAACACACGAACACCGAACACACGAACACACGAACACACGAACACACAACACACGAACACACGAACACACGACACACGAACACACGAACACACGAACACACGAACACACAACGAACACGAACACGACAGAACACACGAACACACACGAACACACGAACACACGAACACACCGACCACACGAACACACGAACACACTAACACACAGAACACACGAACACACGAACACACAGAACACACGAACACGCGAACACGCGAACACACGAACACACGACACACGAACACACGAACACACGAACACACGACACACATACACACACAAACACACGAACACACGAACACACACGAACACACGAACACGAACACACGAACACACGAACACGAACACAGAACACCGAACACACGAACACACGAACACACGAACACACGAACACACGAACACACGAACACACGAACACACGAACACACAACACAAACACACAAACACACAAGCACACAAGCACACAAACACACAAACACACAAACACACAAACACACAAACACACAACACAACACACACACACACACACACACACACACACACACACACACTTGCTGGTCTGGCTACTAGCGTATACCCAGTATACAATATTTTCAATCGTTATGTTTTGTCACAGGTGCGTCTTATCATAGCTAGTGTGATTTCCGCTTTTCTGATAACTCTATCCTGTGTTGGTTCCAGGTAAACTTTTAGTCGATAACGACTCCCAAGTTTTCCGTCAAGAAGAAGAACACCGAGGTTTTCTATTTTCCTTTTATACGTGAAAGGTATTATGGTGGTTTTTTGAGGACTGACTTAGCCCTTCCTTTTATGACCACTTAACCCTTACATTAAGGGCGGTTTGCATGCGATCATCATACAGATGACGAGGTCATTTGTATAAGCTAGAAATATAAATCCTTTGCTACTGAATCCTCTCAGTAGCCCGTTCATGGCGAAGTTCCACAAAAGGACCGATAAACCTCCTCGTTGTGGACATTTAACGGCCACTCGGGTCGTTAATGTCTCCCCCAGCATTGTTGTATACACCACTTGATTCCTTAGCATGCAGTTTATCCACCCGCAGTAGGTCGGTCTCCTTTCGACACCGATTTTTTAGGCCCGAGGTAATAGAGTTA
>JARFJB010001162.1:0-41379 GCA_036346205.1 Vesta saturnalis | reverse complement strand
TACCGTGCAACAACTGTCGAAGAACTTATATAGGACAAACTAACAGAATATTATATGCGAGAGCCGATGAACACCAACTAGCAATTAAACAGCACAATCCTTCATCGTCTTTAGCTCACATCATTTAGATACAGGACACCAAATTAATACCAACAATATCCGTTTAATTGCACCTCTATATACCTTACAAGCAAGAATTATTAGAGAAGCAGTTGAAATTGAAAGAAGACCAAACGCCCTCAATAAACGAGATGACACTTCTAGAATGCCACAAATTTGGAAGAATATCATTAAACAAGTTGATTCTACATTTCAACCAACTCCAAATCTTCCAGCAATTTCAAACACTTATGCTGCAACTATTCCAGGCGTCCCCACTTCTGCACCTTCTACATCACATACTAGACCAACTACCCGAAGTCAAACACACTCGTCCAGATTAAAATTAAATTAGTTACCTTGTTTCATATTTTGTACTTGTTAAAATAGTTACCTTATTTCAATTTCTGTAATTGTCAAATAAATTCTTGACAAAGGGAACAAAGGACGTTCCCGAAACGTTGAATTAATTTTACGTTATTTACACAAGTTTTAAAGAAAAATTGTCTTATTTAAACATGAATACTTGTGGAAATCTAAATAGAAATATATATATATATATATATATATATATATATATATATATATATATATATCTTCAATTGATCAAATCGCAATTGTGTCGATACAGACCGCGATCGATAGATATCTTTGTGGTTACGTTGAAACTTGAGACCTTAATGTAGCGCTTGTTACGGACGAATGCATATTTTTAAAATTAAGATGTCGTACAATAATTAATATGAAACTGCTCCAACGCAAATTAGTATTTCTTGTTTTTTTTTTACTTTTGAAAGACGGGGGTTGATTTTAGGGAGTAGACGTGGTTAGTCGGAAACCAGAGGGGAGGGAAGTTGCTGTTGAAATTTTGATTGAGCCGGACGCTTTGATTTGTTTTAATTAGAAACTTCCGTTGTAAACCGTTCGGTCGATAAATATTTTGTCGTGTACCTTTTAGCAAAACTAAAACGCTAATTCGTTCTTTTCTTTTTGTGTATGTTTTAATGTACATTTTTCCAAAAATTAATCTATAATTAACTCGTCGTGTGGATGGTAAAGTGTTTAACTAAAGGGAATATATTCAAGTGTAAGTATGTATTTTTATTTAAATTAATTTACGATTTACGATTTTTATTCTGCTTATTTATCACACAATTGTGGACGTGACTGCATGGTTCTTTTTTTATTGTGTTTATATGTAACTAAACTGCTTTTTATTTATTTTTCTCTTAATGTTATAATTTTGGACGCAATTTAACCTTATTTAATGGTGTTTTGTTATATATTTAACTCTTTCATTGTTTTTTTTTTGTTATTTGAGTTATTAATGTACTTGTGCAATTACTTATTTATCATTAGCACAACGTACATACCACTAGACGGCCACTTCGTTTGATCAGATTTGAGGTTTGCGAGTAATTAAATATCAGACTTGTAAATAAATTCTGATCTTTTAATTATTGTCAGTAAAGTCCATGTAAGGCAAGCAATTAATTTGTGTAATAGTAACATTATTGTCAGTAAAGTCAAGATAGATCACTTAGCGATATTTTTGTTCTTAGATTTGCATTATTGCAAATCAGCTCAAATTACACTTTTCAAGATAGGGTACCTGGAGGACGCTACAATATAATAAATAATAATATAACAATACAATAATATAAAAACAGCTATTTTAAACCAGATGTAAAACGTATTCGGTTACACAAATAAGTGTTCACGTAGCAGTTTTGTAGCGAAAGTAAGAAAGACATCATTTGTTAGATAACGAAAACGTTTTCGCGATTTTTGTAAAATTTTTGAAATAAATACACCTTTTGAGAATGTTCTGTTATTTTCCAGGTTTTTATGCGTTAATTATTAGAGGTATAGAAGTTACCAGCAACGTTTATAAATTAAAAATTAGCGTTTTGCAGTATCATGTTTATCAACGGCGAAAAATTACTAGCACAGTGTCGAAAAAATGAATGTAGCGCTTGTTACGGACGAATGCATATTTTTAAAATTAAGATGTCGTTCAATAATTAATATGAAACTGTAATAATTTTTTTTTTGTTTTTTTTTAAATACTTTTTGAAAATGGGGGTTGATTGTGGGAGTAAAGATAGTTAGTTGGAAGTCAGAGGGGAAGGCAGTTGCAGTTAAAGTGTCGATTGAGCCAGATCAGTAAGGTTAATTAAATACCTACATTGTAATCAGTTTGTCTTTAAAATACTTCTTGCGTGTACGTTTTCTTTTGAATTAGCCAACGCTAATTTGTCTTTCCTTTCGGGTGTTAGTTTTAATGTGTTTTTCAAATATTAATCTATAAATAACAGTCATCCTCTTTGAAGTTAAACCGCGTATGTTAACGATTTGTGTCTGTGATCAATTAAAGGAATATATATATATATATATATATATATATATATATATATATATATATATATATATATATGTTTTTCTTCAATTACTCAAATATCAATTACGTAAAATACAGAAAATAAAATATCCGGAAAACATTATCAAATTACGACTTAATATATAATAAAATATATCAAACACCGTTAATCCTTCTATCGCGGTACCAATTGCGATTTGAATATATATATATATATATATATATATATATATATATATATATATATATATATATATATATATATATACAATTTTATACTTTTATTCTAAATGTAACAGTGAACCAAAAATGCAAATATACAGGTTCCGTTTAAAAACACTGGTTTGATGTAAATTTTGTCAATCTCTGTATATACCTAAATATTTTTAGAATTGAGGTCCAATCATTGTTATTACCACACCAAAATTGGTTTTGATATCATATATATATATATATATATATATATATATATATATATATATATATATATATATATATATATATACACATGGTGTCTACTGCGTGGACGGAGGATTCCTCCTTACCTGTTAGAGATATCAAAACCAATTTTGGTGTGGTAATACACAATGATTGGACCTACATTCTAAAAATATTTAGGTATATACAGGGAGATTGACAAAAATTTATCAACCCAAACCTGTGTTTTCTTAAACGGAACCCTGTGTATTTTTGCATTTCTTGATTCACTGTTACATTTAGAATAAAAGTATAGAAATGTGTATATGTATCACTAACCGTTGTGCAGATATCGTCACTTTAGTACCAAAATAGAGTTAACTTTGGAACCACAATGCGAGCGCTGTCAACACGAATTTATAAATCTGTTTATAACACTGACTATTAATAATAGTCTACTAACAAAAAAACTGGGAAATTTATCGAAAACATGTAAAACTATACAGAAAGATTACCTTACGCGAAATGTAATTTTTCTCATTTTTATCAAACGCAACACCCTGTATATGTTTTCACATTTCGATTCCCCGTGAAAAGTAGATACTAATTGATAATAGGTTTCATAGCCATAAGACGGACCCTTCTTGAGATATTGACGCTTTATTTGAAAATATTGACATACAGAGGAACAAATAAAACAAAATCCAGAGCAAATAAGAAAATACGAAGGCAAATAAATTCTTTAACTAATAGGAAAACTTTTTTAATAACTAAACAATAAAATAGTTCACTACACCTAAAAATAAATTGAACAAGTAAACATAAACGAATAAAACCATAAATAAAGGAATACATATCAATATATATACATATATATATATATATATATATATATATATATATATAATATATATATATATATATATATATATATGATATATATTCAAGTGTAACTAGGTATTTTTATATAATTTAAGGCTGGCAGCAAATAAAGCGTATATAACGTATTAAAAATCGAGCATTGCCTTGCAAATATATCTCATCCGCACACGGGCTCATTAAGCTGAAATCTGCTAAAATAAAAGACAGCATAGGGCTCCTTTACTCTTGTAGTTATGTGAATTAGCATTGTTATTTGTTGGTTATATTTATATTTGTGTAGAGGTGAGGCGTGGGTGAACGGGTACAGGATACCGCTCTGGTTATTAATTGTAATGTGCATTTGACGAGTGTGGACATACTCCCGGGTCCAGATGACGATTAAACACCTCAAATTCTATATTTATTGTTTTTATTGTTGTATAGATGAATGTGTAACCTGGAAAAGGGGCGCTGTATTTTTCTAAGGCACTCAAACTTATATATTGGTCACGATGCTATGACCTACTTATAACTTGCCCTTGTAGGCTTTGTTTTAATGAGTTTTTTTGTGTCAGTTTGTTAAGTAGAATTGCTTGTGTGCGAACTAATTTCTTTTTATATATAATTTATTGTAACTGTACGTATGTATTTTGTGCTTTAGTAGTCACTAAATAATTGTGTACGTTTTTTGTCTTTGCCTTTACCTTATTATCACCTGTGCAATTTTACTGTTGTTGTATTTTATATGCATCGTAATTTACCTTATTGTTTTATGTGCTTATTTACTTAAAGACCGGCATGATTGGTTTTAAAGGGCCACATGTTTGATATTACGATTTTTATCCTGATGATTTATGACAAAATTGTGAGTGAGACTACATATTTCCTTTTATTGTGTTTACGTGTAACTAAACTGCTTTTTTCTCTTAATGTTATAATTTTGTACGCACTTTAACCTGATTTAATGGCGTTTTGTTATATATTTAACCCTTTTATTGTTTTTTTGTGTTATTTGATTTATTAATGTACTTGTGCAATTACTTATTTATGAATAAAGTGGGTTTTATTGGTGGTTCTTTCCCACAATAGCACATTAACTGGCTGAACCACCATTGCGCAAAGTTAGTTAATTTTAATTTGAGTAGTTTCATGGTTTACCTGCCCCACATGATGCAAAACTTACCTCATTCAGCCTATCTAATTCAAATAGCAGGAGGTACCTACCACTAGACGGCCACTTCGTTTGATCAGATTTTAGGTTTGCGAGTAATTAAATATCAAACTTGTAAATAAATTCTAATGTTTTAATTATTGCCAGGAAAGTCAAAGGAAGGCAAGCAATTAGTTTGAGTAATAGTAGCATTATTGTCAGTAAAGTCAAGATAAATCACTTAGCGATTGTTTTGTTGAATTTGCAATCATGCAAAGAAGTTCAAATTACACTTTTTAGATTGGGTATCTAGGGGACGCTACATTAACATATTCGCGGATGCTAGTAAAAACATGTGGATTTTAAAAACGCACATAGTTATTATTAATATTTAAACGGAAAAGTCATAATAAGACTAATAGACGATGTCACATAAACAAAAAATTAGTTTTTTTGAAAAAAATAGTAGTGCGGCAAATGACGTCTTGTCCCTACGAAATCCATTTGGTGGTAGATTGGAGCCATGATGGCATATCCCATCGTACGAAAAAAAGTACAAAGAGATTAAGAAATTATCATTATTTATTGCCAAACATAAACAAAACATTTTTTGGTTAGTAAATCGTTTATACTCGTGTATGGTATTCTTCAAAACATGGTACAATGCACAGAGCTGGTTTGCTAGAGCAAATATTTTGTTTCTTTCCGTACGGATTTTAAAGTTACATCTCAGATGGTAAGATTTAGTAGGATTCCTTGGATTTGGAATTTCATCTGGAAAGTGCATTTCAGGATGTATATTTGGTGGACCAGGTTCAGCTCTCCTTCTTTTACCTCCGTGTAATGGACCCGATTTCACTAATAATCTTCCATCGTTTATGTCCTTATCGAGTTCTTCTTCTTTTATAAATTCTTCGCGAAATTGAAGAAAAGTCAATTTGTTATCAATTTTTCTTTTTATATAAAATGCATTCCATAGAGTAATGTCCAACAAATGGAACATTACTTTTTTGTACCATCTTATGCTCTTTCTGGGTGATGAATAATAATTAACCATCTGATCATTGCGGTCAATACCAGACATACACTTATTGTAATTGGATATTTCTTCCGGTTTTATTTTTTCTTTGCCATATCTATTTGTAACCTGAATTAGTTTCGGACGACATCTTGTAATACACAATACATCCCGTTTATCTTTCCACTTAGACAGATATGTCTTACCACGTCTCCTCGAGCAATGATCGCCCCTTTTCAGTTTGGATTTTACAACAGCCTCAGGATTTCCTAATCGATTCTGTCGTAAGGTTCCAGTAGTATGAGTGTTTCGATTAACAAGGCGATTAGACAGAGACAAATTATTATAAAAGTTGACCATGACAACATGGTGGCTCCGATCTAAATATGGATCCAATAAGGATAGAACCATTGTCTCAAGTTTGGAAAAACCATTTGCTTCTTGGCTTTTTCCAGAATAAATTTGAAGATTTAAAACATAGCCATCTGTAGTACAAACAGAATAAGATTTTACCTCATATTTTGCCCTTTTACCTTTTATGTATTGTCGAAAGCTTAGCCGACCACGAAAAAGCATAAGTGATTCGTCTAAAGATAAATGTTCTGCTGGGACAATAGCACTTCTATAGTTAGATAATGATTTATTCAGAAGCGGTCGAACTTTGTTTAGTCTATCATTCGGATTGCGAAGTTGGCCGTAAGAATAACTAAAACATCTTAAAATCTCCTCAAAGCGTCTTCCAGACAGGGTACGATGAAGAATGGGACAGTAGTATAAAGGGTCCCTACTGAACATTTTTCGGATAGAAGGATATTTAGATTGACCCTGTAAGATGCACAATGCTAAAAAATGCTTGAGTTCAGTCATAGTTATTGATCTAATAGATCGATGTCGACAATGTTCGCTTTAGTGTCGGTTGCTCTTTTGTAAAATATCAGAATATGTATTTATATAATTGAGTATCATGTTCATTATTTCCTCATCCCAGAGCTTTTCAAAACATTCAACAGAGGATGGTGTATTTTCAAAAATAAGTTTGAGCCTAGTAACACTATTGTCAAATAAAAAATCAGGAATGTCAGCTCTGTAAGCGATTCATGGGTATCAGTTGTATCTGAATCGGTAGCAATATCGGCAAGAAAAGGTGGATCTAGGATATCATCATCAGCACTGAATTCTTCTCTTTCAGACTCAGAATCCTCTGATTCGCCGCTGTTGACTTCTTCATGTAGTCGTAAAAGTCTCTCCCCCTCTTTTGGGTCCATTTTATCTGTAAAAAAAAACTATGCAATTCACCCGGAAAACATGGAATTAATAATGTTTTACTTAGTAAGGTATGCAGTTAGCTGAGTGTATGAATATTTTCTAAAAATATCAATACAATTTTTATACTGGACGCCACTGGAACAAACAGTGGAATCCTGTATTTCACCACGCATTACTCCAGCATCCTATATCGATATTTGTGACTACATATTGATCCCATTTATATCATTTTACAACTTTCTTTATACCACCCTGTATATTTTTACTTTATCTAATTGAATTCTATACCATTTCAAAAGAATGGGTACTTACCAGACACTTATGATTGTTTTTACGAATTATGACACACTTTTAACTACAAAAAAGTTAGCTTTTATAGGCAACAGAGGCACACACGTAACCACGTGCACTAGAAACAAATGAGGTTAGGATAATTGTTCCACCAAAAGTTCTAGTAGGACAGGCTTCGTAATTTTATGTTTTCTCGTGGGACACTAAGCATGTATGTAATAGGAATACCGTAAAGATTTGTCGGCGTGTGCCGTCTTGTGTCAGCACATGAATATTTATATGGACGGCGTACCCCATCTTGTCCCTCCTAACGGGACGGCATGTGCCGTCTTGTCCGCGAATGTGTTAAACTAAAGAATTTCAAGGCGTAAAGGTCGATATAATAATGGGTTGGGTCATACGAAATAACAACTGCTGTAGTAAATAAATATGAGCATCAAACAGCATTAATTTGTTCATTTGACCAAGAAGGATCTAAGTGACCGGGAAAAACAAAAAAAAATTCAATAAATGGAAATATAAACATCACAACTCTTAACAAAGACTTTCATAATTTTTGAAATAACAAAATCATGATAATGTTGAATTTATACGAAAATGGTTATTTATTAATTTTAAATTATGGATTTTGCGAAATTTATACCGATGAATTAGTAAACTTGGTCTTTCAATGATTTGAAGGAAATTTGTATTAATAACCTAAAAATTAATTATTCATTTATTCAGAATTTACACTCATTGAAAATAACGTTTGATTCGTCGTTTTAAATTTACTACTCAAATATTGAGGTAAACTTTGTTTCCATGTATGGTTGCGTATGGTAAACTTCACAGATAATTTTAATTTTAGTATAGTTAGTATACGTATAAGGAAATGTTTGAATGAATTTTCCGTTTTAGTAATTATTACATCTGGGTTGGAAAATACACAATCTAGAATATTTAATAAAAGAAGCAATTACGGGAGAAATCCATTTTTGACATTTCCTTTAAAAATTACATGCTTTATAATAACAGAGTAACAATGTAATGTTTTTGCAATACAGAGTTTATATTTCAAACTTGACAATAGTTATTTTGCTGCATCATGAAATCCTGAAAAATAACTTCGGGGATTGAATTGACTACATACCCAATGACCTGTCATGTTTTAAGGGTTTTACGTTCGCATGTTTGAAATTCATTCATCCCAAACTGTACAAGCCACAATCACGTAGTGAAAAGCGTTTCTCTAAAATCATTCTATACGCTTGCAAATATTGAATTAATGAATTTTTTGCGAAATTCTAATTTAACGTTTTGTCATTAATTTTGAAATACTGTGTTTAATTAGATTTTGAAATAACATACATATGTTCGCTGAACCAGAGACAAACGTTGAAAATACGATTTGCTAAAAGTACGGTGATATTATTGAACAATTAGTTAATTTTATTACAAGTATTAAAGAGTGATTTGGGTAGCCGTTATCTTGTGATTATTAAATTTAACTTTAAATTAAAAAAACACGTTTTAAACAGTTTTATTCTGCTCAAAGTAATTCAATCGTAGTTATTATGAGGACCTCACAATATAATCTCGATTTCTCAAAAATTGAACATTGATACGGTTGAAATATGATACAAATTTAAATAAAGGCAGTGCTAAAATATATAAAGTGTATCATATAATAAATAATAGAAATACTACAGACATCAAATACCACATTATTTTTAGGTTCAAGTGGATGAATGACTGCTTCGAGGCAACTTTTAAATTAACTGTCATCCAAGTTTTATACCATCCGCTTTTTTAAATTCTAAGCAGTATTCATGCAATTTTAAAACTGTACAAAAGCAAGCATATATGTACTTAATATTGATTATAATTATTTAGAATCTATAATTATTTTATTAATTAAGAAAAAATTATCTAAATTTATTTCTTTATGCTCGTGCGTTTTAGGAAAATAATATGATCAACAACTTTTAGAAGTAAAAGTGTCATTACTATATTAACATTAGGTATAGCTATAGATTACCATAATGATAATATAATCAAAAGACTAATTTAATGAATCTAAAATCACATTTTTCTACAACCGAGCGAAAAGTACAAATTTGCGCTTCCAAAAGAAAGCTCAACGTTGCGCTTTTCCGAGGAGCAAGCTTTTTTTTCACTTTGTCGCTCGCCGAGCGGCAAAGTAACTAAAACGCCCGCTTAGTTACCATGGAAACCTTAATAAAGAAACTGCTAGTGTTTCTGCGACTTTTGACACAAAAGTGTTTTGTTGTGCGTTGAGGGGTATTTGACAGAATTTTGTGACCAGCGCGTGATGTTAAGATCGACCTTCCAACCTATAAAATGCGAATTAAAAGAAATGTATTAATTTTAATAACATTTTTTTTTTGGGATAATTATGCGACCTCTTTTATAATAAGTTCATTACGAAAATAAGCAACATTGTAGAAATAAAAACAGTTGTTAACAAACACTCTTACAAAAACACATGTATATCGCAAAGTGATGCTCACGTTTTGAAATCTAAACTGCCAAATTTGAAGTTATCAATAATTATTAATTTTTAGCAAACATTTTTGTAAAAACACTGGTTGTAGAAAAAAATCATGTGTGTAATAGGGTTGTTCAGTTGTGACGTTATGAGTTGGTATACGTTTGAAACTGGATCCAAACAACTTCCCTAGCAACGGTTCCAATATACGTTAACATTGCACTGTTGTGATCGTTACTAGGTTTCTGAATATTTTCGTATTTTGCATATTTTATTGAGCGTGAGAATGAATCAAATCAAACTCCTGATACCATGAGTAATGTATTAAAGGTGTCGTCGTTGAACAATTATTTTATTGGTTGTAGAAAATAATCATGTGTGTAATAGGGTTGTTCAGTTGTGATGTCATGAGTTGGTATACGTTTGAAACTGGATTCAAACAACTTCCCTAGCAACGGTTCCAATATACGTTAACATTGCACTGTTGTGATCGTTACTAGGTTTCTGAATATTTTCGTATTTTGTATATTTTATTAAGCGTGAGAACGAATCAAATCAAACTCCTGATACCATGAGTAATGTATTAAAGGTGTCGTAGTTGCACAATTATTTTATTGGTTGTAGAAAATAATCATGTGTGTAATAGGGTGGTTCAGTTGTGACGTCATGAGTTGTTATACGTTTGAAACTGGATTCAAACAACTTCCCTAGCAACGGTTCCAACATACGTTAACATTGCACTGTTGTGATCGTTACTAAGTTTCTGAATATTTTCGTATTTTGTATATTTTATTGAGCGTGAGAACGAATCAAATCAAACTCCTGATACCATGAGTCATGTATTAACCTTCGCCGTCCCGAAACGGGGTCACCGCTGACCCAGAAAAGACAAAAACGTCAATAGTTTTCACAGATTGTTTTTAAATTAATTCTCCTTTTGAGAATTCGCCTATTTTGTAAGAAATTTAATACATTTATAGAATCTCAAATCCATTGTTTTTTTCGTATAAATAATATTTGTTTGTGGGTCAGCAATGACCCGATTTTGGGATTCCACGGTACAATGAATATGTGATTTGGATCATGCGCTGTAAGATATTTCACAACTGTTTGTAATATCGTGCATTCCCTGTCATCCCGATTTTGTGTTTTATGCTGATCAGTTGACCATACAATGCAGTGGTTCATACGTGTTTTTTTATAATGCTATATTTACAGTGGTGAAACCGCATTTTTTATAACTATGGATTTGGTGTGTAAAAGACCTTTGTCTGAAAAGGAACTTTATGAAGCGCTGATGGATGGTTCAGATGATGCCTATGTGCCTTCTGAAGATAGTGATATATCAGAAACCAATGATATTCTCGAAGAACATGAGAGAAATATTCCACTTGAAGTTTTAGAAAATGAAAGTGTGGTTATGTCTGATCAAGAAGACGACAGTGACAACAACATTGATGAGGAACATTCCGATGGTGATATCGTTGTGGCTGGCCGCACTTGGAAGTATCTAGCTCCCAAAAAGGTAGGAAGAGAGTTTCTGAATTTGTTCGACAAGACAAAGGTCTTACAGATAAAAGAAAAAACATAGTGTCAGTGATTGTTTCAAGTTATTTATTTCAAAAGAAATGATAGGCATAATTGTAAAATATACTAATCAAAGAGCAAATAATTTTGTAAACTCGCATAACCAGAAAAGTGGACACGAATTGAAATTGCCGTGGGTGAATGTCGATGCAACAGAAATTAACGCTTTCTTTGCAATACTTATACTTACTGGTCGATTTAGAGAAGGTAGAGAAAATCCACATAACTTATGGTCAACAAGCAATCTGTCTTTCAATCGACCTATATATCGACCCATTATGATCAGAAGTAGATTCCAAGATATACTACGATTTATCCGTTTTGATGATTTACATACAAGACCCCAACGAAAAGAGGAAGGTAAACTAGCCCCCCTTCGGGAAGTGGCTATCTTAGCAAAAAACTGTCGAGAATCGTACTCTCCATCGGCTTGCGGAACCATCGATGAGCAACTGGTCTCCTTTAGAGGGCGTTGTCCATTCAGAGTGTATATCCCAAGTAAACCCGGTAAATATGGGATAAAAGTTTGGGCACTCTGCGATGCAGAAAATTTTTTTTACTGCAATTTCCAAGTTTATTTGGGAAAAGAAGGAGATGCCGTTGAAAGAAATCAGGGGCAACGAGTAGTTAAGACATTAGCAAGTCATTGTTATGGAAGTGGTCGAAACATTACAACCGATAATTTTTTCACTGACATTACGCTGGCTGAAGAATTATTGTCAAAAAATCTAACATTGATTGGAACTTTGCGTAAAAATAGAAAAGACATACCAAAATGCCTTTTGGATATTGGTTCCCGTGCAACGTTTTCATCCGATTTTAGATTTGGAAAGGACGTGACGTTAGTTTCCTATGTTACTAAACCTAAAAAATTCGTGGTATTGCTATCTTCGGTTCACCATGAACACGAAATAGCAGGAGAAGACAAAAGTTCAAGCCAGAAATTATTCTTTCTTACAATGATACAAAAGTGGCGTAGACGTTTTGGACAAAATAGTACGTGAATATTCAACCAAAAGAGCCACAAGAAGATGGCCTCTGCGGCTCTTTCTAAATTTTCTTGACATTGCTTGTTACAATGCATTTGTAATATAGATAAATAAAAATCCTAACTGGTTAAGCCAATCATCAATAAAAATCAGAAGGAAGTTATTTCTAGAAGAACTTGGCTCATCGCTGGCTAATGACAATATCCTACGACGAAGTAATCAAATTATACAGGACGGAAGAGGATTTTCTAGAGCCACTTGTAGTGCAATAGAAAGTACCGGAATACAACTTGCAAAAAAGGTCAAAGAAGATATTGATACGCAGGGAAAAAAAAGGGCCGCTGTCATTAGTGTCGTGGTAATGACAATAAATTTTCTAATAAGTGTGATTTATGCCACAAATTTGTATGTACAAAACATAGCACCATAATCGAAAAGAAGCAGATTACTTGTCATTACTGTCAAAAAGATGAAGATGGAGAACCATTATAAAGGTGAAATAGTATATTAACGTTTATTGCCAAAATACCAACAACCAAACAATATTTGCAGGTTTTGAGGAAGTACTTTGACATTTTGTTCGAATGTGCTCTTGGCTTTTTCTATTTTATTGTTTGTGTCCAATCATTTATAGTAACTTTTTTTGTAGAATAAATTTATTGGTTTTGAGTTTGTTTGGTTTAATTCCATTATTAAAGACGAAAATATATAGAATACGCTGCAAAAGTATAAAATGGAAATAATTCCAACATTTTGAACTTGGGTCAATTTTGACCCGGTTTTGGGATCCCATGTTTTAAACTTATTTTGGGACGGCGAAGGTTAAAGTTGTCGTCGTTGAACAATTATTTTATTGACTATTTCACTCGTTAATATTTTACTTAGGAAATCGCCATAGTAACGAACGTATTTCAGCGGCAAAACACGTTGCTTGATAAAATTTGGCAAAACCTACAAGTCGGTATTGATAAGTGATAAAATGTTGACGTTTATAAAATATTTTAAGTATGCTTTGTAATAAAAAATTGTCAAATTGACAGCGCGTGGCTTTACTTGTTTTAGTTAAGTTCAATAAAAGCTAAATATTAAAATATGTGTGTAATTTTAATTTGTCTCGTGAAATAGTCATGTCGAATACCACTCGAGAAAAAATTTATGTCTGCAAAATTTTCGATGGTGATAATGTTCAAGTGTGTTGCTTTAGGCAATTTCGCTCATGACATTTACCAAAACCACTCGCCTGACGGCTTGTGGTTTTGTTACAAATGTCATTCGCGAAATTGCAAGCAACACTTTCATATCATCGCAAATTTTGCCTACAAAATTTTTTCTCTAGTGGTATTATATATGATAATATGAACTTATGGAGCGCACTGAAAATTCTGTAGAATCTTGACATGGCTTGATCATTTTTTTTAATGATGAGTTGAAAAAGATTAGTGGTAACGTTCACGCAAAGTTAAACTGTACAAAGTAGGAGTAAAGAGGTAAGTTCTTTGGTATAAAAACTGTTCAACTTATTTTTAGGTTAGATATGAGGTCAGTCCGTAAATCATAATGAGTTTTTGAAAGTGATATACACTAGAATCCGTACAGTAGTGCAGTGTTTATGAATAGACCTATTACCTAATACTGTCTAGCTACTAAACATATTATTTAGAAAGTTTCAATATTGATTTCAATTTTAGATTAATCTAATAAAATAATGACAGAAACATTATCGATAGCTACTGTGCCTGTCCTGGAGGTAGGGTAGTGTGCCATCATATAGCTGCACTAGCTCTCTTTGCACATTACAATATATCAAATACGGACAAATTATGTAGATGATCAGCCAACAAAAAACTAGTGGAATAGTGAAACAAAACTGTAGCAGAGCTATTTCCAGCATCCTGTCAGCTTACTACAAGTAATCGCTTCCAATCCAACAGGATGTAACTTAGTTTTACAATAAATTTAAAAATATTGGAGGGAATGATGTTTTTTGTTGACTTATGGGTACAAAATTAAGCAATGCTGAATTAATCGAACCCACAATATCTAGCATTTCCAGTTTTATTTCGTCTACATAATATAGAAAGTAGTAGAAAGATCGAATATTTTATTGAAAATATCGCAATGAGACCAGCCAAAATTGAAAAAGTGACAGCAGTCATCATGAATCAGAGTAGTAATCTACTATGGTTGTGAAATAAAAAAAATTTGCGAGCAATTTCGGTGTGGTACTGAATGCTTGCAAAAGAAATAAATATAGTACTTCTTTATATAAACGATTGACAGATAAGATATTTATTCGTTACCATACGACGTTAACACACATCTTGCAGCCTCATAGAACTTAGATGGTATCAAAGCAATCCAGTGTGTCCGTAATAATGAAAAATGTGCAGTAAAAGCATTTTATACGGTAACAGATCTATCAGTGCTGAAGAGTGGCTTGTGGTTGCATGAATGTGATTTCATTAGAGCAAGTCCAGATGGACTGGTTGGAGACACTGCTGTGTTAGAAATTAAATGTCCATTTAAGTATCGGAATGCAAATTTATCGGAAGCTCTGCAAAACGACCAGAACTACATTATTCACTACGTTAAAGAAAGGCAATCGTTCTCTGTTAACAATAATCACAATTATTTTCATTAAATTCAGGGGCAACTGCATGTATTAAATAGAGTAATGTGTTACTTATTCGTATGGACACCAGCCCACGTTGTAATTGTGCAGATTAAACGAAGTGAGAGCTGAGCAGATAATTTAAATATTTTAAGAAATATTTATTTAAACAATTTTCTGACGTAACTAAAATTATTATTAATTTCATTAAATACATAAATAAAGTTTACCTCAGGATTTGAACCTACGACCTGTACTTTAAGTACAGGTCGTAGGTTCAATCTACTGCGTAAACTTTATTTATGTATTTAATAAAATTAATAATAATTTTAATTACATATTTACCTTTGAACTTATTCGTTCATAAACAAAAACTTATAATAATTTTCTAACGTATTTAACAAGTATAAATAATTAATCGATTATTTTACTTCTATAAGACTTTTACCATTTCTTTGAGCCTAGTATTTTTATTTCACATGTAAAATGTTTTATTGGCAACAAGTAAATATTAACATAACTACAATTTATACAAAACGTATTTGTTGTCAATACATAAACAATAGTATGTGGTAATTTTGAATTCATACTAAAATGATGGAATAAATTAACAATAAATATTACAATTGCATGAAAATCCTGCACAAAGGTTGTACATTTTATTTATATACTAAATAATTCACAAATCATGAAATATTTCATTTAAGTAGATTTATATTTAACAGAAAACTTTATTGAATATTACATACTGCAAATTGATTATTTATAACCCTTTCTGAATATTATTAATATCACACATGACTCCAGGATTTGAGGGTATGAGCGAGGGAATGGTGTTAGGTACTGAGAGCGAGAATACTGCCTTACAAGTATGTGTTAACAGTAACTTGTGTTATCTGTGAGAAAACGCTTCGACAAAACTCACCATATGTCAGACGGCTGTAGGATTGCAACCCACTAATCTCCCGAATTTGTTTTTACATCGAAGTTGGCACCTCGGAAAGTATTTCAGTGCAGTCAATTATCACTCGGGTATTTGGAAATACAGAAAAACAGGTTGGTAAACTTGCTGCTTTGTCCGTTCGGGATGGAACAGCAACCATAACTGTTTTAAACAGTATTTCATGTAGTAAATGGAAACATGTCATGAAAACATTCGTTGCAGTGCTTGTGGAACAATTAAAACGAAAAGCCGCATCCTTATATGGAGTATTTAATCGTAATTTGTATATACCAGTTTTCACGAGTCAGAGCAGTTGCGTCATAACTAACTTTGTTTCATTATCACCTTTAGATGCAGATAGAACTGATTTAGGTTGGCAATTCTGTCCGGTGTTGTCAAGAAATTCTGACATTAAACATTTGACATAACACATATTTTTTGAGATTTGACAGTTGTCAAACTGTTATGTTTCACAATATCGGCGTCCTCTGACAGTATTAATGTTAGTGACGCAACTGTTCGGACTCGTAAAGATCATTATAAAGTCTTCAGTACATGATCTTGTGGTTCTATAACTATAACATTCTAGCCTGAATAATAGGTGCGTTCCACTTTCGTTACTAAGTCAAATAATACAGTAAATACATGCCTGTTAGATAATCCAATATAACCAAATCATTGTTGGTGCTAATATGTTTAAAGGAAAATGCAATTTCTAATTTTTTAATCGTAGTTGCGAGATGGTTCACTTTTTTTTCTAAAAAAGAATTCTCTGCCTCACCTAACGTTGATGATTGTTCTTGTGATAACACTCTTTCTACTTGAACACCGCTGCAACTGGGTTCTTCTGAATCCACATTACTCATGATTTTCCTGCAGAGGAAATGTCTTAAATATAAAATATGATAGACATTTGTTAATATACCTGGTCTTTTTTCAGGTGATTTAAATTGAAACCTTTTCCGATGTTGTGCGCAAACAATGTAGGTCCATTCTCACGATTGCTATTTTCAAAGTGGCAGCTACATATCCATGAACCATCACTAGGATCTCTATCTTGCCTTCTAAAAATTGTAGTATTTTGAGTTAAAATCAATAACGAGCTTAACCTAACTTATCGTATCAATTTTATCCAACGTTTTTTTCAATATCCACTATTGGAAATCGATAAAATTTGCAAACATCTCGTTCACTATAATGGCAACAATCGGGATGCTAAACACATACCCAAATTAAAAAAATACAATGGCACGAAAACGGCAAAAGACGACAAACACAGATTAAATCATAGGTTAGGTCAGTTAAGTGTTATATAGATAGGCAACTCTTTCTACATATTCTAAATCCAAAAGCATACACCAGCGCCAGACGCGACGTAGCATGGCACTAAATAAAGGCGGCATGTTCAAATTTAGTTTGCTTAAATTTGAATTATTCATAAAATAAAATTATAGTATATCAAGAAAATAATACTTTATTGTTTAACAAAGTGACATACAGACAGGTATTAAATACATTATACATTAACTAAACGCATACACTGGCAGGAAGTCCAAAGATACATAGTTAAATAGCTAACTACAATTAAACAGTATAACACATCATGAGAAATCATTCTACAGTAACCCATTTCTTTACATTTATCTATGTTGAATTCCATTCTGTTGTCACAACACCACAAAGGTGCCTTATCTAAATCATTATGAAGTTTAGCACAATCTTGTTGTTTTTCTATGACGTAATACAGTTTACAATTATCGGTAAATAACAGAAAATTCGTGTTAGTAAGCTGAATCAATATTATTTATAAAAATGACAAACAACCCACTTTCAAATGCTGTATATAAAATACGATTCAAAATAAATCAATTAGTTGTAATAATTTTACCATAAACAAATCCGTGTTGTTGTTTAATGATTTTAGAATGAATGACAGGCCTAATTTTCGAAATCAACAATTTTTTTAAGGTAATACAAAGTTCAGCTTTTCACAGTCTTTCTTTTAAACTCAAACGTTCTTTGTCGATAGCACGTTCTGTTTTTCGTAAACCCTTAGCCAGTCCATACAACTTCCTCACTTTTGGAGTGAGCTGAAGTTGCTTTGAGCATCCCACTATCTTCAATAGACTTTGTCCTTTACGTAAATGTGTTAACAAATCCCAAAAATTAATTATGGCTACAAAGCTGTAATACAATAAGGTGTATACCTTTCTGCGATGTAGGAGTGCGCACAGAAACTGAAATGTCCAGAGTACCTGGCCGCAGTTCCTTAACCAAATCACTCTCTGGAGATGCTGCAAACATTTTTAAAACGAAATTAGCCACAGGTAGTTAATTTTCTAATAAATATGTAACATATAAATTTTACTTCTTGTTCTTGAAAACTTTTAAATATTTTATACCCACTGTAGGCCATAAATTCAACTTACCTATATAATTATTTTACACGTTTTTTTATTAAATTAAAAAAAACATGAAGAAAATTTGCCTACTTAAGATAAAGAAACTTTTTTAAACCTTCTTCGTAATTCTTACCTGACTTTTCACATGTTGAATTGATTATAATATTCAGTTTACTATGCGGCAGAATACAGTTTATTGCAGACGAGTTGCCACTGAAACCTGGAAGCAAAACAGGATGTCATCAATATAGTGCCTTAAGTAGCATTAGCAAATTTGTAATTGGTTTTTAATTGTTTAAATGACTCACCTGGGACATTGATACTTGGTAAGCTTCGTTCTACCAGCCCTGTTCTATGTTTATGTTGGGTATCTACTCTACAAACTGTATCAAAATGGGTATCACACACCCTGTAATTTTTATTTACAAGTAGAGAATCCATATTAAACAGTTTTGGATTTTGGATCCTTTGCAGCCACTCGTCATACACCTAATAAACATAATAAAACATTGGTTAGATTTAGGTTAACTACAAGTTTAATTTTATTATTAATTTTTTACATTTACCTGGTAATAAAATAAGAGCAATAAAATGATTTTAATAAGATACAATTTTGTCTTTACTTACGTGTTGGTCAAGATGTGGAAGCCTATGCATTTTATGGTTTTTGTTAGTATGTGAACACGTTGGGACACAACAAACAAATACTATTTTCACAACTTTAGACCACCAATCGTTTTTTTTGTTATAATAACGCTTATAAGCTTATTAATAAGCCACAAATAAATACACGTGTTGCACTTAACATTAACTGTCAAATATAAACATAGGTTAGGTCAATCACCTTCACGTGATATGCGATCACAGCACCAGTTCCGACGTAGTACGTAACTAAACCAAAGGTTGGAATTATTGGTACCAAGTTCGCACCCCCTGGATTAAATTTACATTAAATTCATTCGTTTAACTTATCCCGATGACGTCATGTATGCATTAAATCACGAAATGACCGTCGTCTGTAATTTAAAACAAAAATATAAGCACTGATACCAACCTTTCCACAGAACAACTTTCCTTTATTTGCTTATACGTAGATTGAGGTTACGTACGCTCGCCGGTTGGTTTGTTTCTTCGTTTATTCATTCCTTCTTGAGTTAATATTGTAAAAGATCGGTTCTTTTCAGAACCACATTACTTTCTAGTGTTCATTTAAGGTAAAGATTAATTCGTTTTACAGAAAGAGATAACATTTATGTTTTCATTTGTAGCACATCAACATGCCTCGTAGGTCAATTACCGTAGACGAATTGATCCATAACTTAGTCGAATACTTTAATAAAGAAAAACAGAACAACGGGCCCTTATCGCCATTAACAGCAGTGTATGCAAGGGTTAGCGATGATTTGAAAATTGACACGAAAACTATTTCTACTTTACGACGACATCAAAATCAAGAAGAAAACAAGGAAAATGAACCTCAACGAAAAAGTCTAAAAACAAAAGACAAAAAAGTGAAATCCGTACTGCAATTTACAACATGTATATTAACCATGAACAAGTTACATTAGATACGCTCTTAACAAAAATTAAAGAAAGAGGTATCGTTGAGTGTAAAAGGACTAGCCTCTATCACGTTTTGTTGGACATTGGATTTCATTTCAAGCAAACTAACAATAGAAAAGCTCTTTGCGAAAAAACTTCAATAGCATCGATGAGGTTAAAATTTTTGAGAAGTTACATCATTTATATGAAACAAGATATCTACAAGCAGTTCGTTTATCTCGACGAAACATGGATATTTGCAAAAGGAAGCAACAAAAGAATATGGCAAGATTCCAGTTCAAAATGCTTTAAGAATCTTGGTGGGGAAGGCAAATGTTATATAGTTCTGCATGCTGGAACAGAAGATGGCTTTGTGGAAGAAGCAGAACTTATATTCTCTACCACAAATAAAAGCAGCGATTATCACGATTGTATGAATTCGGAAAACTTTGTTAAACGGTTAACAAATCAACTTTTGCCAAACTTAACAAACCCATCTATAATCATTATGGATAACGCTCCGTACCATTCACAAATTGTCAATCGCCAACCAACTACAAATTGGAAAAAAGAAGAAATTACAGAGTGGCTTAGGGGAAGAAAAATTACTCATGAAAAAGAAGCATTTAAAAGGGAATTACTACATATAGCAAAGCTACATAAGGAAGAGAAACAATATTTGGTCGATAATATTATTAGAGAACATGGACACGAAATTTGACGCTTGCCTCCTTACCACTGTCAATTTAACCCAATAGAAATGGTATGGGGAATAAGCAAAACTCATTATGATAAACACATTGGAAGAGATGGTTATGGGGATGATAATGTCAAACAGATGTGGAAAGAAGCGCTAGAAACAGTTTCACCTTCAGTTTGGTTAAACACGATTAAACATGCAGAAGCTGAAATTCTAAAGTCTTGGGAACAAGAAAAAGTTTATGTTGTCCAAGTAAATCCAATTATTATAAATCCAAACGATAACACAGATACAGAAGATGAAGTGTAGTGAACATTTAATTTCTTGTTTGTAATTGAATTCTTAACGCAAACAGTTTTCTCCAGAATTGCAGTATAATAATCTTCTACACAAACAAGTGTATAAATAAACACCAAGACTGAAATTATCATTACGTATTTTGCAATTCGAATGTTTTCTCAAAACATAATGATTAGTAGCGTTCCTAAAAAATTCAATCTTTATGAATAAATCAAATAAATAACCATTAACTCAGAAATGTATTGCCGTCAAAGATATATAATCGCCACTTTTATGTAGAAAAGTATTGGAACAATTACTTCCTTTATTTGGAAGAGTTCATTGGTCTTAACCTACAAATACCTATTTACAAAATTTTTGCAACATTTTAGAATATATAATAACTTACCAAAATTCATCTGCTACGTATCAAGTTTTATTGAAAATAATATGCTTTTATGTGCGTACATCTACGATACGTAAATAAAACTTTTGTCTTTTATTTGCAAACATTATGACATTTATATTTATGTGAAGTAGTTAAGTTAAAGTTGGTAATGTTGGTATCAAAACTGTTTGTATAAAGAAAACTTAATTTGTTGTTAACGTTATCCTTGTTAGTTACTTGAGTTAATAAGAGCCATACAAAACGACACTCTTGGAATAATACGTTAGCTAATAGTGTACATTGTATTCAATATGTAGAAAAGGATAGTCATACACAAGTGCGCGTTTGCTTCATCGATCAATCGGGATAAGTTAAACGAATGTCCTATAGTACATGTTTTCGTCCATATCAACCGTTGCTAAGTACAGTTGTTTATAGCCAACATGGAGGTTACTACGTCACACTTAGCAACCCTATTGGAGAACAAAGTGACATTGCCGCTCTCTTGAGATAGCATCGCGTCAAATTTCTCGCTCAGAACGGCAATGTATCACTTTGCGCTCTTAATACACAAATAGCTATTTCAGCGTCTGTCTAGTATCTATATTAAATACAATGAGTGTACATACTTTGTAGGTGGGGAGTTTACATTAGCAATCATGCCCTATCCAACAAAAATATTATAAGTGACGCAGTGCTGTCGCTTCAATTAAAAATTAAAAGAAACCTTGATAATTCAAGAGGAAACTATGTATTTTATTCAATTATGAAGTCATATACTTATCTTCAACCATTTACGAAATAATTGACAGAACATTTCTACACTTTGACAGGCTGTAAAATCTTAACCTTAAGAGATCAAGAAAAACGGTTTGCATATTCCTATCTTAGTTTTTCATAAGCTATCGATTGACAAAACAATCTAATCTTCTAACCAGAAATAAAAAAAAAATAGGAAACTATGTGATATGTACTAAATTAAATGTTCAAAATGTTTTACTTGCACTTCTTGGCAAAAGTCTAGATAATATCAGACTCAATTTACATGCGTTGCCTTAAATCGTTGAGGTTATCCGGTTTTGTAGCGTATACTTTATTTTTTAGATGCCGCCAGAAAATTTATCTAATGGCCAGAGGGCGGGGGATCTCGCTGGGCACTCTATAGAAAGGCTTCTGCCTATGCATCTGTGAGGAAAAGTTGTATTCAAATATTCCCGCACTATACGAGCATAGTGGGGCCAGACAAACGTTGAATTTCAAAAACAATTAAATTTTGAAGCATATCCAAATATCTCTCAGCTCTTAAATTCGCTACTATGAAAAATAGCCCTACAGTCCGAGTTTTATACAACCCTGTCCAAACATTTATTGTTTGAGGGTGCTGGGAATGCGCTTCTCTCATCCAATGTGGATTTTGATCTGACCGGTACCTATAATTATGACGATTCACATTCCCATTTAGCATAAATGTCGCTTCATGAGAAAAAAACAATGTTATTGAAGAAATCATTATTCTCGTCCTACTTAGGCGTCATGGTCTCACAAAATTCGTTTCTTCTACCGAAATCATCGCCTGACAGCTCTTGAAGAAGATGAATCTTATAGAGGTGACATTTATTTTCTTCCAGAATTCGTAACACTGATGAACGACTTATAACAATAGCTACTGCTGACTTCCGCACGGAACTATGAGGATTCTCAATAAATATGAGTAATGTGTTCAAGCCTTTTTCACCACTTCTTGCTGTGTTGGGTTCTAACTGTTTTCTGTACCGTTGACTTTGCAATTGGAGTACAGCTTGGAAAATTGTTATTGTCTAAATCCGCCACCTTTTTATAGGACCTCACGCGATCTCCGTAACCACGCATCATAAGCAGTATGATTTTTTTTCGTTCATTTAAATTAGCCATTATTAAAAAGCAAAGCGGATTATATTGACAATATATAATTTTGCTTCACCTCCATCAAATATGACGCGTTTCCACGGTTTGCATTTCTAATGTAACAAAGATGGATATCTCCTATTTTATTTTTTTTAAACAATTTTTCAATAAACTGATAAATGATTCTTTTTCGTTTATTTAAATCAGTCATTATTAAAAAGCAAAGGTTTTGTAGATATACTGTCTAGAAGCTACGTCACAGTACTTTGGAGATAATTTTTAACGGTTTCTATAATAGATATTGTTCTTCAACAAAAATTATTAACTATCGAACATCCGGATGTAGAAATATTATTTATTAGTGCGCAATTATTCAATCGAAATCAATATTTTCCTTAGTAGAATACCCAAGAAACTACGTCACATTACTATGTTTCTTAATTTGAGATATAAATAAACCGAAAGCTACCTTAGAGGTGATTTTGTTATTGCGAATAGACATTTATTAGCAAATTAGCTGCATCTTAGGAGTTATGTTGGTAATATTTAATAATTTATTTGTTAGAGTTTTTATTTTTAATTTTGTATATCATTCTCTGATAATGATACACGTCATCCCGTACGAGTTCATATAAATGTGATACTTACTATAATTTTTAAATGAATTAATAATATATTTGAAATACAATTATTTATCATCAGAATGCTTAATTTTACAATTATCCCCGTATTGATTTTTCCAATTTTAATTTCATACATCTGGTCTAGGTCACATCTCTGTGATTTCTCTTTACTGTTTTGATTTTATAATTGAAATGTAATTTACGTATTTATCATCAAATTCATTATTTTTATGGTAATTAAGGTATCAAGGGTGTTACGGGTGATTATTATGATTATTATGATAATAGTGCCCGAGGTCAACAGTATACTTTTCGAGGGCCTCTGATCTGAGGGATGTACCTTGACCCAGGGCGTTATTCCTGTAACACCCGTGGCGCCTTCTATATTTAATGTCCTTTTAGTATGTTGGTTAGAATATTTATTTTTTTACGTTTTGTTATTTGACATTGTTATTTGATGTTAATACAAGTTTCATCAAATATACTTTATTTCCATAGTAATTTCATAATGCCCTAGGGCACTATATCGCTTTTAACGTGCATTATTGGAAAATAACACACTATAAGAACATTAACTAGTAAATGCAGTAGCGCCATGGTAACGTATAGGTTTACCATGCCAACTCTACGGAATTGGAATCTCGCACCGCACAAACAACTTTTTCAGGGTTTATACTTCCATCGGAAGCAGGCGTATCAACGTCTACACCAGCAGTAGTCAGCTTAGAAGCAGCTCCCGCCAATGCCAACACCGGAAGTTGCTCTTCGCCAACAGCAACCACGAAGAATCCGCCCGAAGAAAACACCTTCCGCATCATCAATTCTCACATGGCCCTTGCCGCATGCGCATTCTAACATCCCAATATGGACGTCACGTCTCTCATTGGACAACGGATGCGCCATCCCCCTTGCTCATCTTAACAGGGGAGGCACCCATTTTCGCATCCCATTGGCGAAACGTTACTACTACTTCCGCCCGGCGGAGCATATATCTCGTCTCTCATTGGTCCCCTAACCTCAAACTTCCAGAGGTGGCGGGACTTAAGTGCTCATCCACGTCGCCGATTGGTGTGACGTCACCTACCGCGCCAGATGTCACATAGCTATACTAACCCGCCTCCAAATCAATTGTTCTTAATAGAATTAGAGATTTAGTAATTGGTTATGAAATAGAATTCTACAAACTCGAAAAAATCATAAATCAATCTTTATGCTAACGTACCAACCGTACTAACACATGGGAACAAGGATTGCTACAGTTTTACACGTAAAATCGAGCTGTCTATTCGAGACTGGAATTATACAGTGCTAGTCAAAAGTCACCTCCCACCCTTGTATCTTTTGAACGGTTTTACTTATACTAATGAAATTTGGAGGGTGAATATAAACGGATATAAGCTTCTCAACTAGTCATGACAAGTGACGTAATAGTCATATATGACGTCACAGGGCCACAGTGACCACTAATTTTAAATAGTACTTTATGGCAAGTGACATCTCGTTTGAAAGGTATTAAAATTACCTATTCAGTAATACTAATTTTGTTAGGGTTTAGGTTGATTTTGATAGAAAAATTAAATAAATACTAAAATTATAGTTTGGCATTTAATTAATCAAGATTCAAGGACCAATTCATATAGTAAATTTTGGAAATGTGCTCCACTTAATTCCTGACAGTATTACATTCTATTGCTAAACTCTTGTCGTACTAGTTCAAATGTGTCTTCGGAAATTGCTCTACATTCTTCAACAATTCTTTGTTTCAAAATGTGCATACTGCCAGGTGCTGTAGCGTAAACCTTAGATTTTAAGTACCGCCACAGAAAAAAATCTAATGGTGTCAGGTCTGGTGACCGAGCTGGCCATTCTATCGGACCTCGTCGTCCAATCTATCTGCCACGATATTCTTCATCCAAGTAACGTCTTAGTGCACCATAATAGTGTGCAGTAGCACCATCTTGTTGGAACGTTATTTCCAAGTTGCCGAATTCATCTAGATTATCTTCCAAAATTTCAAGAATTAGCGGTTCAATTGCGTTTTGTAACATCTCCAGATACACTTCACCGGTTAAGTTAGCATTGAGAAAAACAGGTCCAACTATGTGGTTTCCCAAAATACCTGCCCAAACATTTACTTTGAAAAATTAAAGTTGAGTATGTTTTTCACGAAAGATTTGAGGATTTGTGTCACTCCAAAATCTCACATTTTGTGTGTTAACGTTTCCATTGAGGAAGAAAGTACTTTTGTCACTAAAACAAATTGATTTTATGTAGTCTGGGTGTTGGATAATTTGATTGGACATATATTCACAGAATTCTAATCTTCGGTCGGGGTCATCATATGAAAGTTGGTACACCATTTTTAATTTGTATGGATGAAATTTGTTTTTAGCCAACACCCTATGTACTGTCCTTTGACTGACTTCACAGATAGACGCAACTTGGGCTGTAGAAGAAGTAGGATGTACTACCATTTCTGCAATTATGTTGATTTTTTTGTTGTCACTAATTGTTGGTCGACCAGATTGTTTGACATCTTGAATACTACCGGTTGCTTCAAACTTCTGAAGAAGTTTCTTCAAATAAGTCCTCGATATAGGGTGATCGGGGTACCTCTCATTAAAAAGACGTTCCGCTGCATGGAAATTGTTTCTACATTCACCAATCATCAAGATAGCTGCTACTTTGCCGGCTACCGTACGTACCATTTTGTCTATGTACACTTAAACGTCGCGTTAAAGAATAATTAAACTGAATAGTCAAGGTATAAAAACTTATCAAAGTAAAAACAACGAGAGAATTAAAAAAACGTCAACTTTTTTGACAATTAACCAGAGGGAGACTTTACAATCTTGATTAATTAAATGCCAAACTGAGTATGATTTTTTGGTTATTATAATACGTTAATTGATTAGTATATCAGCAGCATATCGGGTGGTGAATGGTCGGACGCACCATAGGAAATCCAATAGGACATCATAAACTCTCGAATTCTTGCTTCCGTAATTATTTTAGGTAAAAACTCTACAGAAGCTTTTATTTAAAGAACTGCATTCTCTATCGGATGAAACTATTAAAAATATGTTACAGCTTACGCTAATTTCTAAAATTGCAAAAATTATGTACCATTCCTGCACAGCATCAGGACAGCAATGAAATGTCAAGATGATGTTACCTTTCAAAATTATTATAAATATCATATTGTCAGTCTATTAGTCATAACAATAGACCTAAAAAAATGTCGTACACAGTTTCATTTTTTCCGGCAATCGCACGCGCACAGTAAGTGCCCTATTTAGTGCGAAATATTCAAACCGCCCGATTCCAAGCCATTTGCAATTGGAAGAATTATTACCAAATTTGAAAATAGTAGAACGATGCTCCCTGTATGTAAATGCGCCAAAAATTATGAAGCCAATATTCAAAGAAATGTGTTTGAAAATGAAAATAGTACAAATGCATTAACTACAGTTAATGGAGTTAGTGCATAATACAATCGCATTAAAATTTGGAAAAAGAATAATTTCTATTTGTACAAACTTAAATGTCACTAGGAGTGAGCGGATGGGACTTTTGAGAGAAACCAACGATGCAAAATAATAGGATTTGGTCGTCAATAAAAATGCCTTACATTGTTGTTGAAAGCTGATCTCAATATCGTCAAAAAATTAATGTTTGGGTAGGAATATTCCGACAATATAGTATTCGACCATTTTTTTATGAAGAAAGTCTAAGCGCGGGTAGGTTTTTGGTTTTGCTGCGTGAGCAAAATTTACCGACTTTAGCAGAAGTAGCTCAGGAATAGTAAATTTGGTTTCAAATGGATAGTTGCCCTGTTGTCACAACAGCCGAAAAGTTAAAGACTTTGTTAATAATTGTTTTAATAACTTTGTAATAGGACCAAATTGTGCAATTAAGTGGCCTCCAAGATCTGGAGATCTTGCCCAAAATGACTATTATCTCTGGGTACATTTAAAATCTAAAATGTTTACTTCTGAAAGGTTTGCATATCTACAGGCATCAGCGAAGAATGTTCGAAAATAAATTATAATCTGTAATTGTTAATTATTATTGATATTTATACTACGATTTTCAACAACTGTAGTAAATACATTTGTAGTATTTTCATTTTTAAACACATTTCTTTGAATTGTAGCTTCATAATTTTTGTCACAGTTACACAAAGGAAACAATCTTCCACTTTTTTCAAATTTGATAGTAATTCTTCCAGTAAACAGTTTTGATTTAAATTTTTTAGACAATTAAATCGGGTTTATTTATAAACCTGCTTTTTTTCATTGATTATTTAGAAGGTGTGACGTTGAAAGATTGTGTCAGTTTGATATTGCATTGCTGTCCTGATGCTGTGCAGGAATGATACATGATTTTTGCAATATTTGAGCGCATCAGATAGAGAATTCAATTCTTTAAAGAAAATTCCCTGTAGAGTTTTATCTAAAATAATTAGGGAAGCAGGAATTCCAGTGATTTCCCATTGGATTTCCTTTGGTGCGTCCGACCCATTTGTCTATGCGACCATTCACCACTTGGTGGATTAAGTTCCCATTCTACTGTTATATTATTTTAATTTATTAATAAAACATTGTATGGAACCGATCTATAATGCATAACAATACTTTAATGTACGAATTTGAGAATAAAATAATATAAAATGTGTTTGAATGCTATAATAATAATAATATGAAATCATATTCAAATTTGTTTACACAGTTAACACCCATTACCAATTAATTTTATCATAGAGGCATAGTTGGATGCTATATACTGTAATAAAAACTACTCTACTCTCTTGAAAAATGAATATGGTTTTATATAGTCACATCTAATGTATATACTGTTATACGTGTATATTGTTTACTATCAAAATAGTATATACATGAACTAATGAATTAACTAATTAAATACTTCTGTTAATCAAAATACATCCTCTTAAATAAATTAAATAGAATAAGCAAATGTATATATTTCTGGCATTCCCTAGTTGATACGTATATTAACATAATGAGGTTTGCGGATTTGTATATTTCGTTAACAACCGTTGCGGCATGCGGTATACCATTTCGTATTATTAAACGTATTTAATTTAAAAGCGTTCATACTATCAAATAAACTAAGATATATTTAACATTCAATACATGAGACTGCCAATTAATTCATTAATGGTATTTCTGTTTATTTAAATAATCAGAATTTTGTAGGTCAGAAAAACCGAGAAAAGTTTTAAAATGTGTATTTATTGAATGCTTTGTGCTAGTGATCAATACTGTCTCATTGCAAAATAATGTTACTTATGTAAAATTACATGGCCATCGGAAAAAATACCAGTTAACTCTATCGAGTTAAACCATACTTCTGTCAATTAAAGATATATAATATTACCTACGCAAAAATTCTTTTCCTAAAACTACTGAGTCAGAAAGGCCAGTGTTGCGTGAAAAATCCAGGTTGACTCACAAAAGCACAGATTTTCTTAAGAGAAATTATCTTATTTAGAAAACAATTGATAGTAGGGAAACTGTTTTATCAGAAACTAACTGTATTCACAGCAACAGTTAAAACTACAATCAATTAAAAACATCTGTTGTAGTATTACGCATTTTTGATGTCATTTATAACCATTTTGTTTCGATAGTAAAGTTAAAGTTGATAGCAGAAATGCCGCTGGTTGGAATACCGGCTGGTGAATGGGGAGTCATAAACTCTTGAATTCCCGTTTCTCTAATTATTTTAGGTAAAAACAGTACAGGAAATTTTCTTTAAAGGAATCATCTCTCAGATGAAACTATTAAAAATATGTTACAGCTTACGCTAATTTAAAAAAATGCTACAATTATATTTCGTTCCTGCAGTGGCCCGATCCACACTCCGATCTGCGCATTACTTTTGTGCCTTTCACCAGGTTCATCATACACTATCAAGTCTATGATACTTTTAGATTCATCTCTTTGCCATGTATACATATGCAGATTTTTATGTTTAAACCACGTATTGGATACAAACAGGCTTCTCCCCACACAGATGTTCACCAGGCGTTCACCATTATCACTGACTTTTTGGAACTTTCCTATAACGCGTTCAGTATGTTCTCTCTGTACACCTACCCATCCGTTCATATCCCCCACTATCATCACTGTTTCGTTTGGCTTACATACGTTCAACTTGTTCTCTACTTCATTCCAGAAGTTCTGACGCTCCTGGTCTCTTTCTCCATTCACCGGTGCATATCATGCAATAAGAAAAATTGTTCGAAACTCCACTTTTATTCTAACCCATATTACCCGAGGAGATGCCAATTCGTACTGTGTAACACATCTTTTCGCTCTTTCAGTTACGATCACCCCAACTCCTTTTGCACCATGCACTTCAGTCTCAACTCCTGGCCATCTTTGTGCTTTGTCTCCGATACCCACAGAATATCAAGGTGTCTTTCGTACATTACATTCACAATTTCAAACTCTTTACCATGCATACCTCTAACATTCTACGTACCTACTTTCCACTCATTCCTTGCACAGTCGTCAGCAACGGGACCTGTGTGTTTCGACCTTCGCCGCCCCTTGTAGCCAGGTCAATCCGAGGCAATTCTATTGTTCTCTTAAGTAATACCTTAGCGAACAGACCGGTTACTGGTCAATTGGTGCTCCGGACGATGTAGCATTTCTTACCAACGGTATCGTCCTACTGCCGGATAGTTATTTGTCTACTGCCTCGACATCTGAGGAAGTCAGAAGTAGAAATATAGATAGAGACAAGCAAGATATAAATAATGGAGTGTACACTTACTGTATGGATATCCTCCCTGCGCGATTCTTAGCTCTTGCGCCTGTCACCGGATGCTGTTATTTATTTTCGACCAAATGATTAAGTTATTTTTAATTTAGCTTTCCGAGTTATAATTATTTCTTTGTTATTTAATTTAATATTTATTTATCAAATCTGTTTTATTATTGTCGCAAACTGTGACAACTTAAATGTTTTCATCCTCTAAGTTTCTTTTTTTTTATTCAATTGAAGGGTAACGACAAATAACGATAATGGTCCCGTTAGCTCTCCCGACATTAATTGTTTCTTTTAGGGTTTATTAATTACCATTAAGATCAAACATAGTAACAAAGGTAAAAGTTAGCTTAAATTTAGAATTTTGAATTTGCAGTCAAGGAACAATATTGTATAAGACAATATGCAACACACTGTTATAATTAAACTTAGAATCATATATAGTACTAAACACAACAATTGGATTAACCTTCACGTATGAAAACAAAGAGAAAAGAAAATGTTCAAAACTTACCATAATACGGATCTGCCCTGTATAGTCACATGCTTTGTATTTTTATTTGACAAAATTCTACTATTATTTTTGTTTATTAGTAATATTCAAACCGATAAGATCTATTCAGTACCTTTCTACTTGTATTTAGTTTAGATTATTCCCCAACGAGACTTGCTATAATTTATTTGATAAAAGAAATTATTTAATTACTTTCATTTAGAATTTCGATTACAAATTAGAGCCAGTTATTTGTTTATTTTATTTATTTATTTGCTTTTTCTTTACTTTGGATTACGGATTCGATATAGTTATTTATTTTTATCATTTAAGCTAACAAAACAGTCCTATGACAATGCTTACGTTTGGACTTCTTATACAAAGGGGTTCATTACGAAGATGAACCACATTTGGTATTTTTCCTACAAACCCGTATTTATGATTGCTTTCTTTAACCCGTGCTACTGTGGCATAAAATAAGTTATTTTTTATTAGATTTACATAATTCCTTGTTATTGCAAACATTTTTACCTGTTTCAGTACAATCCTGACAAAAGGGTGGTCTTTATTTGCGCTTCAAGTTTACAATTTTACCGGTTTTAACAATCACATCTTTCAACTAAAGAGCGATTTACACGTTACAGAACTTCTACTGGTTAGATTATTATTATCTTTGTTTATTTTTAATATTCAAACCGCCTGGTATAAGAATCTCTTCAAAAGCTTACCCTTATTTTATTGATTTAAAAGTTGTCATTTTAACACGTATTTGTTTCACTTCCGAAATCTAGAAGCAGAGCAACCTTAAACAGGTCCTATCTTAAGCACATCCTATCTGCTACTGTATATTTTGTTAACATTAAAAAATAATAAAGCAATGTCTTCCTTAATATTTCCCAATATGAATTCAAGAGCCTCAAAAATCTTGTTAAATATGGTTAATTATAAGGGTAAGTAGATTACCTGCTCGTCAAAATACTATTTCTTACAGATTGTTAGGTGTACAAAGATGCGGATACCCAAAAAGGTTACGGTGTGCTGTATCTGCTAGCAAGGTAATCGTTAGCTCAATCGGTTAGGTGAAGCACTTTGAAGAGGGCGCCACTTGGTTTGTATTCATAACGCCCTCAAATCAAGAAAGGGCCACGATACAAACAAAACTACGTCACAATTAAAATAAAGTGAGCAATTATCAGCTTAAGCTTCTGGTCCTAGAAAGTCGAAGAAACTATAGAAGTTGCTAGAGGTGTAACACAAATATTTATTGTTCGGACAACACAAATCCTCAAACAAAACAAACCTTTTTTGTTTTATCCTTAAACTCAGCTATGAATTGTACATATGTTATGTTATGTTATGTTTGGTAATAAATCAAAACTACTAATTGATGAATACAATTGAAGTAGAGAACTTGTTGACCGTATGTAAGCCAAATGAAAGAGTGATGGTATTGGGAGGTATGAACGGATGGGTGGGTGTACAGAGAGAACATACTGAACTTGTTCTGGGAAAGTTCGGAGACAAAAGAGTTAACGCCTGGTGAACATCTATGTGGAGAGAAGTCTGTTTGTATCTAATACGTGGTTAAACATAAAATGTGCATATGTATCTATAGCAAGAGCTGATTCTAAAATTATGATTGCTTGGTAGTGATGATGAACGACTCAGAAACCTGGTGAGAGACAAAAAGTAATGCGCGGATCGGAGTGTGGACCGGACCACTTTTTGGTTGTATCGAGAGTGTGTTTAGAGCAAAAGTGGGTCTAGAGAAGGAAAGAAAACGTAGTGCGAACGTCCAGAATTAGGGTAGACAAACTAGTAGATAATGGTGCGAGAATGAAATACTCAGATGCTGTGAGCAGAGTTGAATGTGAATGAAACACTGTGGAACAACAAATAAAACACACTGACGTGAAAGTACATGGTTTAGCTTGAAAAACTGTGTTGTCAATTGTGCCGTGCGGATATGTGGAAGATCAACTGTAGGTAGACAGAATAAAATGTGCTTGGTGGAATGAATCGGTAAAAAGGCAATATGTAACAAAAAGATTCGACATACAACGATTGCTGCAAAAATAAGGCTAAAAACGATTGTATGAGGTGTAGAAATTAAGAAACAAGAAGCGAAGGAGGCAGTGAGAATAAGTAAAGAGGAGGTTATGGCTGTGAAGGAGAGAAATGCAGAATGATTTTGAGGAAACTACTAGAAATGGGCCAAAATACAAAACGTGCCCAAAACAGAACGTGATGAATGAGCAACGAAATAGTATGGAACGATAGAAGTGAGGAAATGCTGGCAAGAATATTTCTAAAAGCTGTACAGTAGGAGGAAATTAAGATTGAAGGTTAAATAAGGAGAATGTATAAGAATGAAACTGAGAAGGATATTGGGATAAATGAGGTAGAAAACGGTGGGAATGTTGAAAACGGTAAAGGAGGATAGATGAAACCACTGGTGAAAGTATGGAGGTACAAAGCTTATACGACGACTGTGTAAATTATTCAATGTATGCCTTAAGTGTGGAAAACTGTCGAGGATTGGAAGAGCGCGATGTTTGTACCACTGTATAAGGTAAGGGAACATGAGTGATTCCAAGAACTACGAGGAATAAGTTTACTCAGTGCACCTGGTAAAGTATTTGGAAGAATACTGATTGATAGAGCACGAGAAACTACACAACTAAGATTTGGGATGTGCAGGTGGCTCCATGCCAGGAGAGGATGTGTTGATCAGGTGGTTGCTCTCCAGCAGGTGATCGAAAGTGTTTAAGGTAAAAAAGGAAGCTGTACTGTGCGTTTGTAGATCAGGAGAAAGCATTCGACAGAGTGAATAGGGAGAAGTTGTGGGAAATATTAAATGAATATGGCGTAAATGAAGGTCTAATAAACGGAATAAGGGCAGTGTACAACGGTAGCCGGGCATGTGTTAGGGTGAAAGGACGTGTAAATGAATACTTTAATATTGAGTAAGGAGTGCGACAAGGCTCTGTGATGTCACCGTGGTTGTTCAATGTATATATGGATAAATGTGTTAGCCAAGCATATACCGATGCAAATGGTGTAATGGTTGGTGACGTAAATTTACGAGTTCTGGTGTATGCCGTCTTATTAAGCGACAGTGCGGATGAGCTACAAACTGCTCTGAAGAAGTTTGATACAGTCTGTGGGAGCATGTACCTAAAGGTAAATGTGAAAAAAACTAAGATTGTAGTGTTCAATCGAGAAGGTAGAAGGGAGAGTAGAGTATTTACTCTGCAAGATGAAATTGTGGAACAAGTGGACAAGTTGGTATATCTAGGTAGAATGTTTACTGCAGATGGTATAATGGATGACGAAGGGTGAATGCTGGAAGGAAAGCGATTGGAAGTATGTGGACGATAATGAGAAACGAAAGCATGCGTGTTTGTCCCGTCAGTACTGCATAGAAGTGAGACATGGGTATGTCAAAAAAGGTACAAACGAAAAATAAATGTCGTGGGTATGAGATTTCTGAAAAGCGCATGTGGTAAAACGAGAACGAGTAAGATAAACAATGAGTGTATAAAGACGGAGTGTGGCGAGGAAAAGACGATGATGGGTGGATTTAAAAGTAGTGCGTTACGTTGGTTTGGTCACATTGAGAGAATGAACAACGCAAAACTAACGAAGCAAATATATGTGGGTGAGGTTAGAGGTAAGGCCGGACAGCATAATTTTAACATAAATTTAAACTTGAAATACAATTACCTGTACAAATAGGAACAGTTCAACAAGGATCGCCCTGTATATATTATGAACTTTTCAGTAGCGTAACTTTTCAGATCACAGTAAGCAAAGACTTCATTACCTTATGCGTTGCAAGCGAACAGCTCTTTATTTTGCATTCAATATTTCGATTCGTAATTTACACACAAATCCGTAGTGTAACTGTGCATCCGGAGTGAGTAATATATTCATACATTTTCGTTGCTTCGAAAATAATAACTAAACTTTTAGGTGCATAACCTTTCTTTTAATGGAATCAACACATAATGCAGAAGGTTAAAGGTTTTACAGGCACTAGCAAGTATATGAAACAAATTCAATTTAGTTTATAAAGCGAAGGGCCAGAAGTAAGCCACACGTAAAGTAATTATATAGGATTCGTATGTATGTTGCATCCTCCAGGCCTCCGTCACGAAATATAGTAATATAAAACTCACCAGTAAGTTTGTTGTGTCAGGAATACTCAAACGTCTTACTTAAATTAACCCCGCTGTTTTAGAACGGAGTTGAGATCAAAATCCTTGCGTTATCTTCAAGGAAGGCTTCTGTGACTCATATGTGTAGTACGCCCTGTTTCGGTAAAGGAGTTAACCGTGCATTCACATGTTAGTACAAGAAGTCTTCAGATACAGTGAAGAATTGAAGTCAGCGTAAGTCACTGGAGAATCGTAGATAAGCCAGAAGAAGAAGGAGAAAAAGAAAAAAAACCTGAACAAAACCACGTCTTAGTTACAAGATAAATACTAATTGTAGAAACATTGTGAATTCAAGCAATAACCAACAAGGGATAACAAATTATAAGGAGTACTCGCCTCCTGTCGAGATACGAAGGAAATATGTAGTTTTTAAGAAACCTTTATTACTTTAGTATAATTTTAGATGTGTATTAGAGAAGTATTAGAGTCTAACCTTATATTATAACTTTTGTAAAATTACAGAGAAATTTATCGAATAATGCAGTTTCTTAAAACCACAAGAAATCACCTGTTCACCTTTTCCAATCAAAATTTTCCTCCTTATCTCAAATTTTAAATTTGCGGCATACAAGTCAATTGTTTTAACCGGTGTTGCAACGCCTCCCCGGCTTGTACTTGATGCACAGTGTGTTGCCTAACAACAGGTGGGTAGGTCCTAAGGTAAGTCCTTGTCAAGTATTTTCGCTGTAGCTTTGTTGCTGAAAGATTAGCGCTTAATTTCAGAAATGACATAATACTCTTATAGCGTTGTCCTTTTCTAACATATATATCATACCTACCTAAAATATTGGACATGTTTAATCGCCTCGAGCAATAATCAGGTACAATACCATTAAGTATTGGTTGCAGGCAATGAAATAATGAGCTCTGTTTTTATTAAAATATAAACTTTAAAGTAAAAAGTCAGGGGTTCTAAACCATTTATTTGTTATAATCGATACATACAAACAAGGGATACATTATAAATTAGTTAGGTGCATCTAGGACAGTAGGATATTACATATGAAAATATCTATCATTGATCTCCTCATTATCACATTCTTCGTGGTTTTCACTATCACTGCCGTTCTCGCTGTCATTTTCATCATCTTCTGCTAAGTTTATTACAATATTATTTACTACGCAATGATTCATTGTATTTCGTACAGTTCCTAACTAAACACTCAAAGCATAACTCACTCTCTAAAATAATTAATTTTTAACATTGTTGCACACAAAGTTGTCATAATTCACTTAGCTATTGCACCGACAGCACGGAAATCAAGGGACCGCCGTTTTCCTTCTCTTGTTCAAAATATTTTAATAATTTTATAACAAACATTTGAGATTGGGAGTTTAAAACTTCACCGGGCATTTTTTTAAACATAAACACGCGTAATCAATAAAGATCTTTCTTGTAACTCAGTTACTTGACGAGTGACCGACGTCTAATTGCATAATTTTTTGTAATGTAGCTTACCATAGTGTACAACATTTGCTTCCATCAAGTCAAGAGATCGACGTCACCGTATACATTCTGTACGATTAGAAAATTTCGTTACGTCCCAGGACGTAAAGTCATACCACCCTGTACTGTAGTTGCAGGCAGTGATTCGAAAATAACTTCTGAATAAAGACAAAAACTTTTCGAATATTTCTGGAAAGTAACTACCAGCTGGAGCCAACGCAGGCAATATATTGCATCACTGGTTCCTACCAAGCGCAAAGAAAGAAGTCGAAGCAGGAAGGAGTGTGATGCAAAAGATAGTTAAATTAATTGTATCCCTTTCCGCTAAATATTGGTAAAGATACTAATATGATCTAAGTTTTAAGGTAACGTTCTGTTTCAGCAACAAATTTGTTAAGAATGCTATACATAAAAGAGAAACTCATGGCATGATAAGGCCTGATGAAATTTACCTTCACATATAGCATGGCGAGATACTATGAAACAATCGGTAATTAAACATGTACAGAGTTATCCATCATACGAGTCACATTATTGTAGGGAGAGGACTTTAAAAACTATCCGAGTTTAAACATCTCTATTGTGTACAAACAATACCTTGAGAAATGCAAGAATCTCAAAATTCCAAAGAACTTGATTGCATAGGAATGGCTGTTCAGAGATACCTTTAGTACAGAGACCATTTTGTCATTTCGTACGTTAAACTTCTTTCCGAAAACAAGGATACTATAGAGACGATAAATTTCACAGCAGGTAGTTACTATTAGGGTAGACCTTCAGAGATCTTTTTCTACAACGTCTCTTACAAAACCATCTTTGCCTCATCCAGTTCAAGAAGTAATGATTTAGTCGGGTATCTGTCAGGGCCAAAATCGAAATTCGAAAATAGTTCTCGAACATGTGAGGATTCTGAGACAAAGTCCACATGTAAAAGTGATTAATTACAAATATCTTTTGAAAGGCCTCACTCATATGGAGACCGATATGGTATATTCCATAATGGAAAGAAAGAAATCAAACCTAAAGAAGTTGGAGATAATGGTTCCTATAGATTGGGTACAGTTTATAAGGACTTATATGCAAGATCAAATTCAATGTACATGAAATGGAATATTTCAGAAATTTATCTGTTTTAAAAAAAACTCAATCTGCTCTTATTAGCAGAAAAAAAATACAAATGGGAAAATATTTAGCATTTCAAAAGTAGTCTGGCTTCAAACAAAACAAGACACCCCATAAATGCGAGACTACAAAACTAATTTTAGGCGAGAACGTTTTTTTGAGATTAATATCATGAGAAATAAATGATTGCCACTCTTCTGGCCTGAAACTTTACCTCCTGCCAGAACAATCCATTGTACGATAACATCTGACCAATACAATACTACTACAGTAGATTCCCACGGAATTTCATAATTTTTATCAAAGTCTTAAGACTTCAGACCCAGCCCAAGATTAGCTAGATCTGATTCCGAAAATACTCAGAAAAGTTGGAACATCTAATGGCGTTTTCCACTATTTTTCGAGAACTACATATTTGATATTTTGTTTACTAATATTTTTTAATACAAAATATGGTTTATGTTCGACTGTACCGTAAAGACCTGATTTATGGTGCTCTTTTGAGTCCAAAAGGTGGTACTTTATTGGACCCCGTCCATAACGATAAAGTGTTTTGGACTCTTTTAAAGACAAGGCAGATAAAATAATACTATTTCGATTATTAAGTTTGTTAAATATTACATTACAGTTTCATTCTTACTATGTCTACTTAATACAACTAAACATATTACTCCTAAAATTAATACCTCCTAATTTATTTTGAAGCAAATTAACAATTCTGTATAAACATCGTAACTGAAATTATTAAATCTTAATTTTTATAGTAATGATTAATAGTAGTAACGGAATTAGGTAGTTTTTAATATTAATACCAATGGATTGTTTTATTTTACTGATTCCAATATTTTGAGTCAACGTTTCTGTGACAAAAGCGAATAAAAACTTTCTCCAAATCAGTCGACCTTTTGATACTGAGGTACAGATATGCTCCAAATATGCACTTCTTCGGTCTAGGTAGATTCCTTAACGAAGTTTCAAATAAATGTTTTGTTAATCGAGTGAAAACGCTCTAATGTAATCTATTCATTACACTTTCTTCTGGAACAGGCTTCAAACCTATTGCTCTGATAAAGCGAGGTTTAGTAAATGAGAGCAGTAATAGCTAGTCAGATCATGAAGGAAGGCTAGTGCGTCATTAAGAAAACTAACGGAGTGCAAACAAATCGAATTGATTATTATTACTTGTTCTTTTATTAAGGTTGGCTCTGGAAATCTACAGAAATTATGGTAATGCTTTAGTGAGAAAAAAGTCCTGAAACAATGCAATTTTACACCAAATACTTTAGCTTACCTTTTCCATCATTTTATCATTATTATTATAATTATTCAAGGCACTTTTTACTTTACTTGTTGAATTTGCTATCGTAACCTGAAGGAACATGCTCATCCTGAACTTATTATTTCATTATTTAAAATTTATAATTTATAAATTTATAATTGTGTGTGTACTTTTCGCACAATTTGTTTCAAGCGTATAAACAAAGCTATTATGGAAAAACTGGATTTGTCCTGAAAGGTAAGTGATGGTCCATACCAGAGGCACCTTCAGTCTACTGAGTGTCTTCTAATGTACTTTACAATAGGTTAAGTGCTACATACACAACTCCTTCTAGGTTGGGGATACGAACCTGTTACGTTTTCTTTTCATCTGGTTTCATTGTAATATTGCTTTAGATTCTTTAATCAGTTTTACAATGTGATCAAATTACGCAAATTTTATGGGCTTTCAATCACAACTGATTCAATTGTCATGGTTAATTTATGATTGATGACAAGTTGGCGAACCTTTAATTCTTATTACCCACTGGTTACTTCATAAGAGGCAACGATGATTCATCTGCTATGCTGTGATCACTTTTTGCTTACATAAAGATAACGCTTATTTCTTGTAAGGTAAATAGCTACTTGTTTAGAACAAACACCTACCTACTAGTAGTAAACAGATAACATGTGATACAGCATCATAGAAAATTACATAAACGTGAGACGCAGAGACTCTGAATATGCAGGTACTCGTTTTTGGGAAACAGCTACTCGCATTTAGTATACATGTACCCCATTACCATTTTGCTTATGAAATAAAAAATGTATAGATGTAATTTTAAAAAAGGTAAGAAAAGTTTCAATTCAAGTAAAGTGAGAGTCAATTATCAAATCGGGCGCCGGCGTCCAAATCTTGCGGCTTACATTTAAAAGTATTTATTATAGTAATAATAAAAGTACATGTTGAAAGCGAAATCGAGAGAAAATACCTGTCAGAGCTTGCTAAAGCTAAAGCTAAAGCTTATTAAAAAAATGGTTGCGTTATATTTAGGAGCACGTAACTCAGCTGTACTAATGTGTATAGCAGTGGTAATAAAATTCAGTCTTCAGTTCGATATAGCAAGTGTAAACATCGAACACAATACAAATATAAAAGTATATGCAGGAACGTAATCGGCAGCAAAAGCCTGTCAGAACTTGCAAAAATGTTATATTGAAAATTGGTGCATCATCTTTGTATCATCTTTGATACTTCGATCAACATCGCGAGTGTAAACATTGAGTAGCATTACAACTGTTGTTAATCCTTTACATTTCTAGGGTGCTGTTATTGTGATTTATCTGCAGTTAGTATGCTTATACATTACCACGCCACTTTTCATGACTAGTGACAATGAACTATGCAATTTTCTGGCAAAAATATCAGGTATCGTACCTACCAGACTTCAAAACTACATCCAGCATGCGGAAATCGTTAACCCGATCGTCGGCTGGTCCATTCAAGAATTAGTTGTTCGATGGTACCTTTGTAGACTTAAATTATAGTGCGAATGAAAAGGTCAAAGCGTAAAAATGGGCACGTGTTCACACCCAATTATGAAGTGTAGTAAGCAACGACAAGATGATTGGTCCGCACTGTGGGAGGACAACTCCAATATTTTGAACTGGATCTGTATGCTGCAGGGTGTGTGTACCATAACTCATGTAGGGTGAAGTATCGTACCAGAGAGCTTATATCTCAACTATATGGATTCGGAACCAACAGCTAAATGGTAAAGAAGTGGTCGAAAAGTAAACGAATGACATGTGTCCCCTTAGAACCACATAACAACGAGCATGACATTGGTGGAGATCTTGTTTCACTAATGGGTGGTTTCCTACAGAGAGTAGAACTTGGTGCGTACGACAGAAATCACGAATGAGTTGATGTTATCACGTTGCGAGAAATAGCGCATCACATTATAAAGTGGCAAAAGAGCAAGAGGTGTACAGAAAATGTGAATCATTGAGACTACAGCTAGACTAATCAAATTGCAATACCATATCCACTCAAATATTCTTGTTCACACTTTACATAATCTTAAATTCTGTTCTTCATATTCTGAGGCTAAATAA